>JAODPA010076634.1:0-28195 GCA_025585075.1 Nepenthes mirabilis
ATATATATATATATATAAATGGTGTATTCTAAAGGGGAGGCTTGTACACCAATTAGGGAGGCCACATTGGGTGACAATGATGCTCTCACTATAATCATAGTTGTTGATCATTCTGATCCTTATGTTCGAACACTTGCTCAAACCGTTCAAACACTTGTTACGAGAATGGACGAACGACCAAAACAAGTGCCCTCTTCAGCCTCTCAAATTACTACTTCAAGAAGAAAGAAGAATAGGGGAACAAAACACCCCTCCAAACAGATAGATAACCAGGACGACCACGGGACTAAAATGGCCTCTAATAAAGTCTCATCTCGACTTGAAGGTCGTTTAAGTCTTCAGGACTAAGAAGATAGTCCTGAGAGATAAAACCCTCGGTATTCTCGAAATGATAGGGAATCTACATTTCATGGAGGTCCTTCTCATGGGAAACGTCCTCAGAGGACTATGAATCGTCAAGATTCACAATCCGCTAGAAGACTGTTCGAGTTAAGGGATTTCCTCAATGCAAAAAGGACGACGGCTCCTTCTTACATTGAGGAACGAATTGGAAAATTTTGGGATCATGTCTTCGGAGAAGATACAACTGGAAAAGCGATTGACCTGTGACGATCTCCATTTATCATGGAAATCCGTACGCGGTCCTTACCACATAAATTTAAAATGCCTGCTTTAGAGCCCTATGATGGAAGCTCTGATATCATGGATCACCTTGATTATTTCTGTACGCTCCTTAGTTTTTAGGGTCTGGATGAGACAGCAATATGTCTTTGTTTCCCTCTAACCCTGAAAGGTGATGCTTGGGTATGGTTTTATTGTCTTTAGCCAAATTCAATTCGGTCATTTCAGGATTTGGCTAATGAATTTTTATCTCAATTTACATCTAATAGGAGGGAGGAAAAACAACCTTGGCATTTGGCCGGAGTAAAGCAAAGGCCAAATGAGAATGTAAAGAAATTTTTGGCTCGATTTATATCCGAGGCCAGAAAAATCCCAAAGCTCACTGGGTAGGTGAAACTAAGTGCCTTCGTGTCTGCATTGAAACCCGGTGAATTCTTTATGTACATGGCTCATAAAAACCCTTAAACACATAGAGAGGCCGACTGTGAGGCCTCGGAACCGAAAGCGTGAAAATTGGAAGTAATTAAAATAATGAATATCATTAAGAGGCCAAACATGTAGTAAAAAATGATGATTGAAAGTAAAAAGTTAGAAAAATATCCACGTTCAGCAAGCAGCCAAGTAGCGCCTGCTGTGCCCTCGAGGTGCTGCAGCGAGTGCCAAATTCCAGTGGCTACCCGCTCACTGTGCACTCGAGACACACTCGAACGCGGCTTCGACTTTTGCCCGCGTGTTGACTTCATTTTTGTTATAAAATGAAGGGGAAAAGGAAAAAGGGAGAGAGAGAGCAGGCTATGCACGAAGGAGAGGAAGAAGAGGAAGAAGAGAAGAGGAGAAAGGAAAATCACTTGTTCCAATCCATACCTGGTAAAAATAACGGTAGATTGGGCCAAGGAAAGTGTACTTCGGACATTGTTTTTCATTTTTACTGACTCCTTTTGCTTTAAAATTGATAAAAATGCTCTAAAGTGATGTTGATGCATGTATAAAGTAAATGAAGCATATTTCCTTCCATTGTTCGGTTAGATTTTGTATTTATTGATATTTATTGTAAGTTTTGGCTTTGATTTCGCGAATAAGCATGTAAATTGTATTTGATTTTGTCCCAGAAGGTTGTGATGAAACCCTAGCTCGAAAATATTGGGATTTTTTGGGTAAATTGCATGATTTAATGTATGTGGATAGATTTATGGCATTAATTTCATGAATAAACACATGTTTAGTGATCGATTTGAGTCCGAAAGTTTTGGCGAAGCCCTAGGTACGAAAATGAAGGGATTTTGATGATTTTTGACCATAGCTCATGTTATATAAAAGTTAATTGACATTGAAATGAAGCTCCCGGTGTAATTTATTTTTAAAAATTTGTATGGACTTATACCGATAGATTCCATGCATTGTTAAAGTAAAACTGAAAGGTTTTTAGATCGTTACCGTACGTTCTGAAGCTAACTAAAAGGATATTGTGGAACTCTGATTATGAAAGGTGGTTTTCAATAAAAAGGTTATTTTCGTTAGTGTTATTTAGGACTCGAGACTGACTACAGTTCGGATAGGTTCTCCGGCATGCCTTAGAATTTTACGGTAGTAATCGAGGATAACTCTGTCCATAGAGTTATACGTGGTCCGCCCTTCCTCGGGGCGTTACGGTCAAGAGGAAAGCATAGTTACCAGCCTACCTTCGGGTGGCATACCGTACCGATCCCGTGAGATGGGATACCTCTGTTACAATCATAGGCCTTGGATTGTGTGGAGTGAACACAATTTATCCTCGATCATTCATCCCCTCAGCTAGTAGGGTATACAGGTAGGGTCTGTTATCGATATGTTATGTTACCGTTTACCGTACTGATTACAGATTATTGAGTACCGTTTACCGTCTACCGAGTATCGATTATTGTTTACCGTTTTTCGATTACTGAATACCGACTATTGATTACCGTTTTCTGTTTACTGATTACCGTTTATCGACTACTAATTTCTGATTTCTGAAGTTTAATATCGTCAAAGTATACTTTCTCTGTTTCCTAAATTATACTTTGTTTAACCGTTCTATTTCTGCACAGTTATATGACCGTTCTGTATCACTGTTTTACCGCTCAATGCATGTACCTTGTTGGGCCCCGACTCACTATTTTATTATTATTTTTCCTCCAGATGAGACAGTAGAGTTAGTGCCTGACGAGAAAGAGTGAGCGAAAGAAATTTCTGAAGACTTTTGAGAACCTGAAATATTTTGGAGCCATTTTGGGAGAGCCTATTGACGTAAAGACTTGACTGATCATGTCATTTTGTATACTAATCTTATATTTATGGATGTTCATACACATGTGGGTTTTGTATAGAATGCATATGATGTATGTGATGGTAAAAGAAAACCATACTTCTGCAGGTTATTAGTTTAGCTTCCGCTCTAAACTTTTGGATATACTGTGCAGGTCCTAGATGGCATCTCGTTATTGAACGGTTAGTGTAATTAATGGATTTATAGATTTATGCTATGGATGGCACGTGTGATCCTGTATATGTATGTTGTAGGAAGAATTATGGATAATTGATAGTTACGTGCTTGTAATAGTTGATCATAAAGGTTATATTTTTGGGGTTTTCATCTATTTATAAAGAAAACTTTGCTGAAATTTCTGCAGAAGTTTTACCTTGTAATTTAGTCCTATTCTTGTCTTGACGGAAGCTTTGGAAAAAAAAAATCCATTCCGTTACACCGAGGCCATTGCTTGCACTTATATTGCAGCAGAGTAGGCCAATGATATAGAGAGGACGAAGGACTAGTCCCATCAAAGATTAACTGAAGAAAAAAGGAAGAATGGGGACAGTATGGGTCCTCGATCTAGAAAGTAGCAGAAGTCTAACTCGGCACCAAAAAGAGGATTCAGGCTTCATGACCTGACCCCCTTAAATGACTCCCACACCAATATCTTAATGCAAATTTGATGTGAAAATTCTTCAAATGACCAAAAGCATTAAAAAATATTGCAGCAGAGTAGGCCAATGATATAGAGAGGACGAAGGACCAGTCCCATCAAAGATTAACTGAAGAAAAAAGAAGAATGGGGACAGTATGGGTCCTCGATCTAGAAAGTAGCAGAAGTCTAACTCGGCACCAAAAAGAGGATTCAAGCTCCATGATCTGAACCCCTTAAATGACTCCCACACTAATATCTTAATGCAAATTCGATGTGAAAAATTCTTCAAATGGCCAAAAGCATTAAAAAATCTAGATGGTAGTGATCAATCAAAATATTATCATTACCATTGGTGTGGAGGGCATAACACTGAGGACTACAGGACACTACAGAAGGAGATCAAAGAATTGATTCGAAAGGGACATCTTAACCAATTTTTGTAGAAACCCGGACAGGCTTCTAGAGCAGTAGATAAAGATGAGACCGAACGACCAAGCATTTGAGTAGCAGTCGGCATTGTAAACATGGTTTCCGCGCGACCCATTCAGGCCGACATTTCAAAAAATTCAAGAAAGGCCATCAGCCATAAA
Organism: Nepenthes mirabilis; assembly: GCA_025585075.1. Lineage (NCBI taxonomy): Eukaryota > Viridiplantae > Streptophyta > Magnoliopsida > Caryophyllales > Nepenthaceae > Nepenthes > Nepenthes mirabilis. The sequence continues at coordinate 4,136 of JAODPA010076634.1, forward strand.
AAGCCAAGGATAGAGGACAGGGATGATATTATAAGTTTTAGTAATGATGACCTAGTGTATGTAACATCCCCCACTCTAATCCTTTAGTTGTAACTGCACTTGTTTCAAATGGTGGCATAGATTACCAATTGAAACGAATATTTGTTGATAATGAAAGTTCTAAAAATTTACTTTACTTGGACACATTCTTTAAATTATGATTAAAAAAAATTCAATTAAAGACATCCGAAGGACCCTTGTATGGGCTGGACAACGAGCCTGTACCCGTACAAGGAATAATTCAATTAGAAGTTACTTTGGGTATGTATTCGAGGACGGCTACCAAGATACTTTCCTTCTTGGCTGTAGATCTGCCATTAGTCTATAATGCCATCCTCAGACGGCCATATTTAACTATATTTGGAGCTGTGACTTCTATTGCACATCTCAAAATAAAATGCCCAACCCCATTTGGCGTCAGAGAAATCCTAGGCAATCAGATGATTGCACAAACTTGTTATTTATCATAAATGACTCAGACACTAGTAAGTCAACAGGTCCAGGACCTTGACCTCCGTGATGAAACCACATTACTCCAAGCCCAGTCTGGAGAATCAATGGATCAGATCTCATTAGATCCTAGTGATCCTAAAAAGCAAATTCAAATTGGGAATTCTTTGTCTGAGCCAACACGAAGTCAACTTATTGATTTTTTGAGACAAAATTCCGATGTTTTTACCCAGACACCTAGTGATGCCAGGCATACCGATCGAGATAATGGTCTATAACTTGAGAATAGACCTTGACCATAAACCAGTCCGGCAAAAAAGATGAAATTACTCGGTCAAAAAATTGGTTACTATTTGGGAAGAAGTGAAGAAACTTTTGGACGCTGAATTTATCAGAGATGTACAATATCCAGATTGGTTATCCAATGTGGTCATGGTCAAAAAAAAGTAATGGAAAATGGAGGATGTATGTTGACTTCACTGACGTCAACAAGGCATGTCCGAAGGACAGTTTCCCATTGCCAAGAATCAATTTGCTCGTAGATTCCACTTCTGGACACAGATTACTCGGTTTCATGGATACATACTCTAGCTATAACCAAATCTGAATGAGTCTGGAGGACGAAGAACATACATCTTTCATGACTGATTAGGGAACATACTATTATAAAGTTATACCCTTCGACCTTAAAAATGTCGGTGCAACCTATCAGCGCCTTGTCAATAAAATATTCGAAGAACAGATCGGATGGAATATGAAAGTATATATGGATGACATGCTTGTAAAAAGCAAGATTCCAAATGACCATATTGTGACCTTACCGAGGCCTTTAATGTCTTAAGAGCACATCAGATGAAACTCAACCCGACTTACCTTGATAACGTTGCACTTGTTGAGCTGTTAGCTCACCCTCGCTTCTCCTTGTCTCCAGTATAGCATAGGTTTGAAATACCCGACGGGATGAAATAGAGACTAGAAGTGGACTAAGCTTGGATTTAGAATACCATGTTGAAGATTTAGAATTTGTAGCTGAATTTATGTATGAGGAAATTGTATATATATGTATATATATATATATATATATATTTCTTATGGAAAGATTGATGTATATTGTACAAAGTGACTGATGATTAGATAACTTGGTTTCCGCTGCGTTTGGATTTATTTATACTTTCTCATGTTATATATGGACTTATAATAGGTACCTAGTGGTATCTCTTTTAGGCCAATATTGTATTTAGATACACAGCATTGGAGCCACGGCTTATATGTGGCTATTGGATCCTAAGAGGAGTTGTGATTTTGTGTGTTGTTGCTGTTGATGTCGAATAATGGGATCATTGGATGTATATTGTTTTGAACAGGATATTTTACAGGTTTTGTATTTGGTGGATATTCGTATTACAAACGAAACTGTACCGAATTTTTGATAAAAAAATACGGTCCGTCACAAGACCACTCAAAAATAAGACTCCGTACACCTAGAGAAGACTTCCAACAGTAAAATGTAAAAGAATAGGAGTAAGAAATGATGTCAGTAGTTTTATTAATGATATGATAACTCCACATTTTGACCCTCTTGTAGTATCCGTACTCATTTTGGACAGTACTCTCGACTACCAAATGAAATGAATCTTCGTTAATAATGAAAGTCCAAGAAATTTGCTATGAGGTTTCGGGTCTAAAAATTTAATAAATATGAGGTAATCAACATAATAATAATTAATACTAGATCTAACGAATAAATGAGTATGCGTAACGGAAGAAAAATTGGGACCTCGGGGTTCTATTGTTGAAGCGCTACTAGCACAGTTGCGCCTGCTGGGTGCTTGAGCCTGAGCTCAAGCCAAAAAAATAGTATCGCCCTGCTCGCCGTTCGCCTCTGTGCGCTCGAGCGTGACCCAGTAGTGAAGCCACGCTCGAGCATGAGCCGGCAATGATGCCGTGCTCGCTGCTCGCTCACCGAGCGCTCAAGCACCCAACGATTATAAAGACGTGGCCTGCTTCAGGTTTTCCATTTCACACGCGACTAAAACCCTTTTAGAGAGAGAGAGAGAGAGTGCTACTTCTAGAGAGAGGAAGGAGGAGATCGAGACCGTGGAGTCTGAATCCGTCCGAGAGCTAGTTATAAAAGTGATAGCAAGCGTCGAGACAAGTGTTCTCATACTCACTAACTTTTCTCTTTCGATATTTTTCATTTATTATCGGGTACTTTTATCTCAATACCCACCCAAACCATAAAAAATGTATTAGCTGTGCCTTGAGACCAAGGAGTATGTAGTTTATTGCCCGATTGCTCACCGATCCGTTCAATAGAATTCCACCAAAGCCTAACCCACAAAAATTGGGGATTTCCCATTTTTCCTTCGTATTTGGTTAAATTGACTCCAAAATGTGAATCCCCATGTCCCAATTATATATATATATCGGCCATACGATCGATCTTAGACGTTTTGACCCGTTCGCGACATCCGAGCCGTCAAAAATGCCACTGTTACTGTTCATCTGAGATAAAATTGGAAAATTGCAAGCTTCCACCCTCGTATTATGTTAAATTGACCTAAAAATATGAATTATCACGTCTCAAATGTATATATATATCAACCGAACAATCGATCTCGCAATATTTGACCCGTTCGCGGTGTCCAAGCCCTCTAAAAGTGCCCTGGCACTGTTCACCCAAGAGGAAAGTATAAATTTGCATGCTTTGCCTCTATTTAATTGTGATGAAACTTATGTTAAATGTTTGTGTTAAAGTGTAAGCCCCAAAAATGTGTATTTTTGCACCGAAAGCAAGGAAATGCATTCCGAAGGCTTCTAAGGTAATATTTGCCCATTGGAGGTAAGGAATTCCAAACTCTCTTGTGAGCTTGAATTGAATTGTTAAAAGGCTTAAGTTTCAAATAAAGAAAGGAACCAAGCAAGTTGATGGAAGGAAATCAACAAAGCACAATATGATGAGTTTGATCTCCCAGATTGAGATATGTGATGGAAATGTGATTTTCTAATTGGAAGATGTGATGAAATTATGGTGGATCCTCCCTCAAGGAAAGATAAATCTTGAAATTAGGACCGTGGTTCATAGAGGTGGTACCCTCTAGCTTACAACGTACATCACGATAGGAACCCAAGGAATACTCTGACCGCTCCTAGGGGCGGGTGATGTTCATGGTACGCTCTAAGATACTACTGTGAAAGAACGATGATTGCTCTAGTCCCCAAGGGATATGGGGCGAATTGAGACAGCCGAGTGATGCAGGCCTAAAATGTAGCTGATGGTCGAGTGCTGCAAACCTAAAATGTAGCCGATGGTCGAGTGCTGTAGATCTAAAATGTGGTCGATGGTCGAGTGTTGCAGACTTAAAATGTAGCCAATGGTCGAGTGTTGCAGACCTAAAATGTAGCTGTGCTTTAGAATGTGTGGTGAACACATTTATTTCCTCATTCTCTTGCATCGTTGGCTAGTACGACCTACTGGCTTCGGGGTCTGCAAAGATTAATGGCAATAATGAAAATGAATAAAACGTAACTGATGTAAACACGTGAACCGGATAATCCCAAATGTTCCCTTCCTTCTCATGTTCTCTTATATTGAGTATATGTTTTTCCTTTCTAATTATTGCTTTCACTTTTATTTGCCTGTAGTTAGTGATGTATGATTTTATTTATTGGGTTGTATGCTCACTCTCACTATATCTCTTTCAGATGAGAACGCATTGATACCCGACGAGATTGAGTAGGCCATAGAAGCATAATAGGCAGCTGATTTTGTGTGCAGGGCTCAAGACTTGGACTTAGCTGATTATATGTATGAAATAGGGATTTTATTCTACTTTTGTAAACTGTATAAGACATATATGGTGGTGATTAAAGATGTTTAATGTGGATGAATGATGGATTAGTTTCTGCTGCATATTGTTGTTTTTGTACTTCCGCAGGTCCTTATTGTGGTTGTGATCGAGGCTCCTAGTTGGTATCCTTCCTAGCCAGTGTTGTATAGGGGTTATGATGTCAATGCCACCTCTGTTGATGTGGCAATTGGATCCTATATAGTGTATTGAGTATTGAGATTTTGTTGTTTATATTATGGATTGTTGTGGATTATTGTGCAGGGTTTATTTTTAGGTGTTTGTATTTTAGCAAACGTCCAATTTATAAATTGAATTCTACCTAATTTTCTGTAAAAAATTATAATATTAATAATGGATGCTAGTTTATATTTTTATTGACGGAGGTTATTCAAGGAGAATAACCCAATCCGTCACAGTTGGTATCAGATAAAGGATGCTTTAGGATGGATCTGAATTTATGCGGAAGCCTAGGATAGTATGGGTTAAGGCCGAGCGAGTGCACTCAGGAAGAGTTAGGATAGTTAAGTACTCTCGTTTAGATTGTTCTCTTTAATCCCATATGTGTCAGTGTACCTAGTAATGTAGCAGTAAGGGTTTAATATTTAACTAAACCTGTTATTGTTTTTCTTTTAGTGGTGACTTCTAAAGTTGGTTATGCCGCCCAGACGTCAAGGTTTGCAAATGGATGATTTGCCCCGAGACCGAGAGGTAGAGTATCTAAATCTGTTGGGGCATCTTACAAACATCATTGAGAACATGGAGCAGCGAGATCTTGCCCCTATTCTTGCTCCGGCTCCCATTCAGGCTCCTATTAATCTGGGGCCATCTGCCTATGATCGCTTTGTTTAGGAGTAGGTGACTGCAATTTTTGGGGAGCCTAACCCGATTAAGGCAGATACGTGGCTAGAGAGTCTGAAGAAGGTATTTGTCGTGATTAGATGCCCAGTGGAGGATCAAGTACTGTTCACGACTTATTAGTTGGAAGGTGAGGCGCACCATTGGTGGCAAATGAAGAAAAGAGCACTGAGGGTACCAGATGCCAAGATTACCTGGAAGATATTTGAGGATGCATTCTTAGAGAAGTATTTTTCGTCCATCCTCCATGTTCAGTAAGAGGAGGAATTTTTCAAATTTTGGTAGGAGAATTGGACTGTGACAGAGTACGATACCAAGTTTTCAGAATTGTCACAGTTTGCTCCTTGTATGGTTGAAGATACAGAAAGGAATACTAGAAAGTTCTTAATGGGATTGTGGGATGACATCCGCAAGCATCTAGCGACTCTTAAGTTGGCCACCTATACTGATGTACTGGATCGAGCCTTAATTTACGAACAAGAGCATACAAAGGAAGAATTTTTCAAGAAGATATCGTCAAGTAAAAGTGGGGCAAGTGCTAGCACTAGGGCTAGTTCAGGGAGACCATACAAGAAGTCGAAGCAGCCGGTTTTTGGACAAAGGAGTGGTCAGATTTCATCATCTTCTCAAGCTTTGATGAGTTCGTGTAAGCACTGTGGGAGGATGCATGAGGGTAGATCGTGCCCTATGATGACAGGTGCTTGCTTCACTTGTGGCAGAGTGGGGCATAAAGCCAAGGAGTGCCCTCGGGCATTGAGGGTTTGAGCTCCGAAGCTAGCAGTGAAGGGTAGAGCTTTTGCAGTGTCTGCTAGTGAGGCCAGAGCATCAGATGAGGTGGCGGAAGGTATACTTCCTGTTTGTGGTATTCTTGCTCAATACTTTTTGACTCTGGGTCTACACACTCCTTTATTTTTTCTCGACTAGCTTGTCATGTTACACCCTCTCCTGTAACCCTTGATTTTTCTTTGGTCGTGTCTATGCTCACGGGGTCTTCTATTGTGACCGATGTGTCCTACCCATGGTGTATTATTGAGGTGAAGGGGCTTTCTCTAACTGTTGATCTGATTCTTTTAGATATACGTGATTTTAATGTTATTTTGGATATGGATTGGTTATCTAAGTATCACACTACTATTGATTGCTTCTACAAAAGGGTGGACTTTGCTATTCCAGAGTGCGAACCTTTTTGTGTTCAGGGAGTTCGGAGAGTGGAGCCGTCTAGTTTTATTTCTGCTCTGCAAGTTCATTTATTGAGAAGTGGGTGTGAAACCTTTTTAGCTTATGTCACTGTGGTGGAGAGTCAGGAGTTGTCCATGAAAGACATTCCGGTGGTTTGTGAATTTGAGGACGTGTTCCCCGATAAGTTGTCTACCCTGCCACCACATTGTGAGATTGAATTTGGGATTGATCTCATACCGAAATCGGCACCCATATCAAAAGCACCCTACCGCATGGCTCCTACTGAGTTGAAGAAGTTAAAATAGCAATTGTAAGACTTGCTCAATATAGGTTTTATTAGATCCAGTGTGTCGCCATGGGGCGCTCTGGTTCTTTTTGTCAAAAAGAAGGATAGGGCCTTGAAGCTTATCATAGACTACCGTAAGCAGAATAAAATTATGATCAGGAACAAGTATCCTCTGCTGCAGATCAATGATCTCTTTGACCAATTACAGGGGTCCTTAGTGTATTTCAAAATTGATCTTCAATCGGGGTATCATCAGCTTTGCATTAAAGAGGAGAATGTTGCGAAAACGGCCTTCCGAATGAGGTATGGTCACTATGAGTTCTTGATGACGCCATTCGGATTGACTAATGCTCTAACCGTGTTTATGGACCAGATGAACCAGGTCTTCTAGCCATTTTTGGACAAGTTTGTCGTGGTTTTCATTCATGATATTCTAATTTACTCTAAGGATCGTACCGAGCATGAGGAGCACTTGAGAATTGTGCTACAAACTCTTCAAGAACATCAGTTTTTTGCAAAATTGAAAAAGTGTGAGTTTTGGCTAGACAAGGTAGTGTTCTTGGGCCATGTAATTTCTAATGGAGGCATCTCGGTTGACCCATAGAAAATCAAAACGGTGATTAATTAGAGTCGACCGACGATCATATCGAAAGTCCAAAGCAATTTGGGGATGGCCGGTCATTATCGTCGTTTCATGGAGAACTTCTCTCGGATATTGTGACGACCCGAGTTCCTGAATATGATAATTGGGAGGTAATTAAGTTAAAATACGTGAATTGTGTTCAAAAGGTACGGGAGGAATGGATTGGAAACCTCAAAGAACCAGAACTAGTAAATCAGGAACTGAAATTGTAAGCGGCGAAATGTTGATTCGTTGACAAGATTCGGGTTTTAAATTGTAAGAATCATGACTTATTGATGTTATATAATTAAAAATAAGGTCCAAGGATGTGAAAGATTGGGTTAGAATGGTCAAAAACGGGTCCCAAACGGCAAAAACGCGACGTAGGCTTGCTGCAGGCTTGCCGCGGGCCAGACCCGCGCCCTCCGAATGCTCGAGCCCACCTATCGAGCCCAAAATCCAGATTTTCCCATGCTCGGTGCGTGCTCGACGCGCGCTTGAGCCGACCATGGCCGAATGCTTGCGCTCGCCGCGTGCTCGAGCACAAGTCCGTTTTAAAGCCGTGTCGTGCTTCTTTTCCCTCATTTTCCCACGAGCCCAGAAGCTTTTAGAGAGAGAGAGGGCGACGAACAAGAGAGAGAAAGGAGGAGATCGAGGCCGTGGAGTCCGAATCCAGCTTCGAGCTCGTTAGAGAAATCGTAGAGCATGTCGAGGCAAGTACATCTATACCATTTTTCTTTTGTTTCTGTTGGTTTTCATCCGATCCCCTTCAGTTATTTTGCCTCGATACCGAACCCTATGTATATCATTGCGATGCCCATAGTCTAATTGTGTATATATGTGAAAATCATCGTCCGATTCGTTGTTTACGTACCGTTATGCGCATCCGAAACCCTCACCCATGCGCATGTACTGTTCATGTGCAATCGGGTGGATTCCGGCCTTTGATTTTTGGGGATTTTGTATGAATTAGGACTAGAATATGATTACCCAAATCCCCCATAAGTTAATTCATCGGTTGGGTACCTGATTTGGTAGAATTTTGTGAAATTCCGTTCGTGAAACCCTAACTCTACGCCCGAGTGGTTTAGGGCTTCGATTTTTGGGGCTTTTGATTTATTTGGGACTAGATTATGATTATACATGACTTGGGTAAGTTGATTTACCGACTGGGAATCCGAAATTGTGGAATTTAATAGAAATTCGTTCGCGAAGCCCTTGACCTGCACCCGGACACCATTTGAGCTTCTATTTGGAGTTAAACGTATAAATTGACTTGGGATTATAATTACCTGTGCCTTGGGTTCTATAGATTACCTGTTGGATGTCCAAAATTTCAAGAATTAATCGATTTGTGTATATGTGCACAATTCACGGGTACTGTTCACCCGAGAATTTTGGACGATGTTTTTGTGTAGTGTTTCCATGTTTAAATGCCGATAAAGTGACATGTATTTGTGTAAATTTAATTATTCAATTTAAAAGTTTTGGCATGTTCAATTTCGAAGGAATTCATATTCGGAGGCTCTTTAAGTTAATCAGCTCCTTCTGGAGAGAGAGGAAGCTAAGGTACGACAGTATACACGAAGAGGAAGAAAAGGGGAGAAATCACTTATTCCAATCCACACTCCGGGTAAAAGAATAACGGTAGATCGGGCCATGCAAGTGTACCTCGGACGTTGTTTTTCATTTTTACCGTTTCTCTTACTTTAAAGTTAATGAAAATGTTATGAAAATGATGTTGATGCATGTTTAAAGTACATGAATAATGCTTCCTTCGATTACTCGGTTAAATTCTATGTTTATCCATATTTATTGCAAGTTTTGGCTTCGATTTCGTGAATAAACATAAAAATAGTGTTCGATTTGTCTTGAAAAGTATGTGATGAAACCCTAACTTGAAAATGTGGTATAGTTTGAGTAAATTGTATAATTTAATGTATATGCATGGCATCTATGACATTAATTTTATGAAATATGTACACGTAAGAGATCGATTTGAGTCTAAAGATTTTGGCGAAGCCCTATGTACGAAAATGAAGAGGTTTTGATGAGTTTTAACCATAGCTTCTATTATATGAAAGTTAATTGACATCGAAATGAAGCTTCCAGTATAATTTATTTTCGAAAATATGTACCGACCTGTACTGAGAAAATTTTCATGTATACTTAAAGTTAGCTGAAAGTATATTGTGAGAGTCTGATTTCGAAAAAGGGGTTTTCTGTAAAGAGATGGTTTCCGTTACAGTTATTTTAGAACCCTGGACTGACTACAGTTCAGATAGGTTCTCCGGCATGCCTTAGGACTTTTCGGTGGTAATCGAGGATAACTCTGTCCATGGAGTTATTTGTGGTCCACCTTACCCTCGGAGCATTACGGTCAGGAGGAATTACCGTTACCGGCCTACCTTCGTGTGGCATGCCGTACCGATCCCGTGAGATGGGATACCCATATAATAGTTACCGGCCTTAGATTGTGTGGAGTGAACACAATCTATCCTCAATTATTCGCCTCCTCAGCTAGTAGGGTATACTGGCAGGGTCTGTACCAATATGTTACGAAGTACCGTTTACTATTTTACCGATACGTTATATTACCGTACCGATTACCGACTATGAAGTACCGATTACCGATATGTTAAGTTATGAAGTATCGGTGACTGTTTATAGTTTATTAAATACTGTGCACCGATTACTGCTTACCGTTTTCCGTTTGTTAATTTACGGTTACTAATTTCTATTTATCGACTACTGATTTCTTAATCTGAAGTATAATACTGTCAAAATATGTTTTCTATATTTCCTGGATTATATTCTGATTAACCGTTCTGTTTATGCATAGTTACATGACCGTTCTGCATTACTGTTTTACTACTCATGTGTATGTACCTTGCTGGGCCCTGGCTCTCTGTTTTATTATTTTTTTTCCCTCCAGATGAGACTGTAGAGTTAGTGCCTGACGAGAAAGAGTGATCAAGAGAAATTTCTGAAGATTTTTGAGGACTTGAAGCATTTGGAGCTATTTTGGGAGAGTAGTTGACGCAAAGACTTGTCTGATCATGTGATTTTGTATACTGATCATGTTTTTATGGATGTTCATAGACATGTGAATTTTGTATAGAATGCATGATGTATGAGATAGTAAAAAGGAAAAACTATACTTCTGCAGGTTATTAGTTTAGTTTCTGGTCTAAACTTTTGGATGTACTGTACAGGTCCTAGACGATATCTCGTTATTGAACTGTTAGTGTAGCTAACGCTTTTATAGATTTATGCAATGGATGGCACATGTGATCCTGTGTATGTTTGTTGCAGGAATAATTGTAGCTCATTGCCTGATGTACCTATCTCTACGCCTCCTGTCGTTTTTGTTGAGGAGCACATTAATAATGATCAGGCAGCTGAAGAATTTTATGATAATAATCTAGAGACTGTGGCTACAGAAGAAGTTTTTCACACTAATGCTTTGGAGTCGGGCATTTTTTCTCTTCTTGGGTTTGAGGTCCTTCTCTAACATCAAGGATTGTCTCTACTATGCTGGAGGTCTCCATCTGTCCCTAGGCCTAGAGCTTCTCTTGGCCAATCTTTTTAGGAGAGACTATTTCCCGTTGAGGTACTACTCATGAGTCATTCTCTTTTTAACTATTTTTTATGTTGCCATCATTTTTTGACTAACTATTTTGCTTTGCTTGGTAGTCGCAAGAGTTGGTTCATTTGGTTGCAAATGGGTTGTACCAGTAAGACATTGAAGTTTTTTATCTGTCTCAGATATATATTGATCTTAGTGTTGTCATGGAGATGGAGATCCAGATTGATGCTACCATTGCTGAGGCTCAACAGAGTCAAGATTGGGCTGCTTTCCTCGATAGAGAGTTATCCGAATTGTTGCCAAGATCCCAATAACTCTCAAATGAAAGATCTTTAGCCCTGAATCAGGTCACTTCAATCAGTGACAAATTCCAAGAGGTTATGCAGCAATTTACCAATCTTTGAATCAAGTGCACTCAACTCGAAGGAAAGTTCAGGACACGTCTTCATCTGGAAGAGGTTGGACCTGCTCTGGATAACAAATTCCGGGATGGTTTCCATTGCTGTAGGTGGTTCATGTCCTTAGTCGCTCCCGACTTTCCACTAGGGTAACTTGACTCGAACTTTCAGAGCTCCTCACCGTTTAGAATTGAATGATTTCTCGGAGGCAAGTGGGGAGCCGGCACCTTGATTACCAGGGAGCTCCTAGCCTTAAGATAGTCATTTTGTTCTAGTGATGGCAATAGGTAGTATCATTATAATCTTTTATTGGTTGCTTTTGATCTCCATGTTGTAAATATTGATTCATTAATAAATCAACTAGATCGTTTTGATCATTGTCACCGATATTCTTTTTATGTATGCTCACAAAGCGTGGTCGCTATTGTCATCGGGTTTGGTCGGATCTAATTGGTCAACCATATTTGCTTAATAGCGGTCAATTTTATAAGAGAACCTCGTTACACCTTTTTGTTTAATGGTGCTTTTTTTTCATGAGAGGACATCGTAGCACTCATGCTAGAAAAACCTCTTTTTGGCCAACTAGGTTTTATTACCATAGTCATCGAGTTTTGACAGAGCCTAGATCGTCGATCGCATTTAGTTAATGGTGCTCATTCCTATTAGAGAAGGTCGTTGCACTTGTGCATCGGGCTCTAACCTGTTGATCATCTTTGACTGATGGTACTCTCTCATACCAAAGGACATTGTCGCACGTTTGCTGAAAAACCTCCTAAGCTTTCTTTTATTTTGACCTCTTTATGGGGTTTGGCTTTTGTTGATAAGCCCCCCGGGTTTTTGCATTCGATCTCATTTAGGCTGCTCAGTTGTCGTGACCGAGGTTTTGTGCTCGAACTTATTTGGGCTGCTTAGTTGTCTTGATCGAGCTTTTGACCGTTCTTTTAGCAGGTGGATTTATAGGTAAAATTTTCACCCAAATTAGGGTCAATCTTGACCGTGAATATTTGTACAATGTCACGTAAGCATTCATATGAACAATCAATGTAATAAATGTATGAAAGTTTTATTAACTTTAATATAAATATATTATACATGCAGTCCATATGACATGTACAAAACTTACCTTTCTTCGGTGAAGGTTCATTGATAGTATTTTTTGAGGTGGACGGTATTCTACGTCCTTGGAACCGGTTTTTTATTCAGGGTGTGTAGCTTGTATACACTATTTTAGAGAATTGCTAAGATTAGGAATGACCCCTCCCAATTAGGGGATAACTTATTCTTATAGATAGTTTTACCTACTGCCTCTATATTATGCAGAACTAAGTCCCCCACCTTGAATTGGTAAGCTTTCGCCTTTCTATTGCAGTATCAAGCGATTCGTTGCTAGTAAGTCATAGTCCATAGCCTTGTCGCATCTTGAGCTTCCTTGAGAAAGTTGAGTACTCTCGAAGTTGTTGGGAATTATTTTGTGGGTTGAAACTTTTGACTTAGAGATTGGATAGACCGATCTCTATAGGCATGATCGCCTTAATCCCGTAACATAGGTTGAACGGTGTTTCTCTTGTTAGTTCCTTGCAGGTCGTCCAGTAGGATCATAGCATGAAGGGTAGCTAGTCTGCCCACGAGTCCTAAACATCTTCAAGCTTTGTTTTCAACCCGTGTAGCAGGATTAGATTCACCACTTTCACTTACCCGTTCGCTTGTGGTTGGCAACGAAAGAATGAACTAGTCGTATCCCCAAACTCGTGTAGTACTTGGTAATCTCTTGCCAATGAATTGGATTCCATTGTCAATCACTATAACTTTAGGAATCCTGAATCTACAAATGATACTTTGCCCAAACGAACTTTGTTACATTTTGTTCAGTTATTCTCGCTAGTGGGGCAACCTCTACCCATTTTATAAAGTAGTCAATATTGACTATGACGAACTTTCTTTATCTTGACACAATAGGTAATGGGCCTAAAATGTCGAGCCTCCATTGTGTGAACGATTAGGGCAATTGTAGGGTTTTGAGCTCTGTGTGTGGCCGATGAGGAACGTTATTGTAGATTTGATAATTTTTTCATTTCTTCATGAATTCCATGGCATCTCACTTTGTCGTAAGCCAACAGTTGCTCAATCATATAACCTTGAATGCCAGATTCTTGCCCCTACATGTGATTCATAAATCTGGAGATGTACTTCGCTAAGCGTGTAGTTAACTTCTTCCAATGTTAGACATCGCATGTAAGGAATGAAGTATCCCCGTCGGTACAATCTCTCGTCCGTGAGGGTATACCAGCTAACTATCTTTTTTATGTGCTTGGCATCGTTTAGATTTCTATGTCAAACTCTTCCAATTCATTTGTCTACTTGAATTTCCTTTGGTTGTTGATTGGCTAGGACAATGATCTTATGGGTTTGAAAGTATAGTCATAGGTTTCTGGTAGAGTGGATGAGTGTTAGAGCAATCCTCTCAACTTGCAAGTAGCAAGTGTCGGTGTCAGTCAGAATTTTATTGATGTAGTAGACCGGTTGCTATATTTTGGACTCATGCCTGTTCAGGACCGAACTTAGCATCGTGTCGGATATCGCCAAATAGAGGTATAATTCTTTACCTTGTTTTAGAGAGGACAAGAGAGGAGGATGGGCGAGGTAATTCTTTAGTTCTTGGAAAGCTGCCTTATAATTTTTCATTCATTGGAAACTATTTGCCTTAATTCCTCTCTGGACCTTGAAAATGGGTAGATAGTTTTCTACCGACTTCGCTAAGAATTGGGAGAGTGTTGCGAACATCCCAATTATCCTTTGAACTTCCATCATGGTTCAAGGTAGATTCATATCTATGATAGTTTTCATCTTCTCAAGGTTTGTTTCAATCCCTCAATAAGACGCAACAAACCCAAGGAACTTCCCAGAAGTTACTCTGAATATGCACTTTGTTGGATTTAACTTTATCTTGTGCCATCGGAATACCTCAAAAGCTTCACCAAGTCACGGATATAGTTGTTGGCTGCTATACTTTTAATGAGCATGTTGTCCACAGATACCTCTATATTCTATCCAACTTGAGCCACAAATATTTTGTTCAGCAGTCTTTGGTACATGGCTCCCATGTTCTTCAGATTGAAAGGCATGACTTTGTAACAGTACGTCTTATGGTTGATTATAAAGGAGGTGAGCTCTTCATTGTCGGGACTCATTTGGATCTAGTTGTAATCTAAATAGGTATCTATAAGCTTAACAGCTTGTACCTAGATGTTGAGTCTACCAACAGATTAATTCTTGATAAAAAAAACTATTTTTGAGATATACTTTATTCACGTATGTGAGGTCGACACACATCCATCATTTTTCATTACTTTTCTTAATGATCACTATGTTTAATAGTCAGTTCAAATATTGGACCTTCCTTACGAAGTGCGTGTCGAGTAGCTTCCTGACTTCCTCTCTCACGGCAATCAGCTTCTTGGAATGATTTCTCTACTTCTGCCTGATAGGCTTATGGCCCGGATCGAGAGCTAACTTATGGACTATCACCTCAGTTGAAATTTCTGGTATATCGGCGGAAGTCCATACGAATACATTAAAGTTTTGCCAAAGAAAACTCATTAGCTATTCATGTTGGTGATTAGGTAAAGAGCTTCCAATTTGCATACATTTCTCGAGATCGTTAGAATCTAGTGGTATTTGGTCTATCGACTCGTTAGACTAACTTTGCTATAGGGTTGCCTTGTCTCGGATGTCAAATTTTTTGATCGATTGATTTGGAATCGCCTTATTGACCTGAGATAAGTAGTACATTCGGTTGGTGATCTGGTCACCTAGGACCTCTCTGACACCACATGTTGTCATAAATTTTATCTTCAAATGTGAGACTGACGCTACTACTCCGAATGCACCTAAGCAGTGTCATCCCAATATAGCGTTGTAGACCAATGGTTGGCCGACTACTTCGAATATGAGCATGTGAGATGTTGTATTTGGACATGTTCCTAATGTGACTTCTAGTTGAATGTTTCCCTAGACCGGTATGGGTTCATTGTCTAATCCGTACAAGAGTCTCTCGGTTGGTCTCATTTGATTTTTTTTTTTAATCCAAGCTTAAAATAGATATCAGGATATAGCAAATGTGACGGATCGGGTTATTCTCCTTGAATAACTTCTATGAATAAAAATATAAATTAATATCCATAATTAATATTATAAATTTCTGTAAAAAAATTAGGAAGAGTTTCATTTGTAAATTGAACGTTTGACAAAATACAAATACCTGAAAATCAACCCTACACAATAATCCACAACAATCCATAATATAAACAACAAAATCTCAATACTCAACACACTACACAGGATCCAATTGCCACATCAATAGAGGTGGCGCCAACATCATAACCCCTTTAGAACGCCAGCTGGGAAGGATGCCAACTAGGAGCCCCGATCATAACTACAATAAGAAAGAGCTGTGGAAGGACAAAAACCACAATATACAGCGAAAACTAATCCATCGTTTATCCACATTAAATATCTTTAAGCACCACCATACATATCTTATGTAGTTTACAAAAGTAGAACAAAATCCCTATTTCATACATATAATCAACTAAGTCCAAGTCCTGAGCCCTGCACGCAAAATCAGCTGCCTATTACGCTTCTATGGCCTATTCAGTCTCATCGGGTATCAATGCGTTCTCATATAAAAGAGATATAGTAAGAGTGAGCGTACATCCTAATAAATAAAATCATACATCACTAATTACAGGCAGATAAAAGTGAAAGCAATAATTGAAAAGGAAAGACATATACTCAATATAAGAGAACATGAGAAGGAAGGGAACATCTAAGATTGTCCGGTTCACGTGTTTACACTAGTTACGTTTTATTCATTTTCATTCTTGCCATTAATCTTTGCAACCCCGGAGCCAGCAGGTTGTACTAACCAACGATGTGAGAGAACGAGAAAAGGAATGTGTTCGTCACACATTCTAAAGCATGATTATACTTTAGGTCTGTAGCACTCGACCATCAGCTACATTTTAGGTTTGCAACACTCGACCATTGGTTACATATTAGGTTTGCAGCACTCGACCATCGGCTACATTTTAGGTCTGTAGCAGTCAACCATCGGTTACATTTTAGATCTACAGCACTCGAGTATCGGCTACATCTTAGGGTTGCAGCACTTGACTATCTCAATCGCCCCATATCCCTGAGGGACTAGGGGAATTCTCATTCTTTCATAATAGTATCCTAAAGCGTACCATGAATATCACCCGCCCCCAATAGCGGCTCGAGTATTCCTTGGGTTCCCACCATGATGTACGTGGTAAGCTAGAGGGTACCACCCCTATGAACCATGGTTCTAATTTGAAGATTCATCTTTCTTTCAGGGAAGATCTACCACAATTTTATCACATTTTTCAATTGGAAAATCACATTCCCATCACATATCTCCATCCAGGAGATCAAACTCATCATATCATGTTTTGTGGATTTTCCCCCATTTACTTGCTCAGCTTCTTTCTTTCTTTGGAACTTAAGCCTTTTAACAATTTAATTTAAACTCACAAGAGAGCTTGGAATTTCTTACCTCTGATGGGCAAATATCACCTTAGAAGCCTTCAGAACGCATTCCCTTACTTCCGGTGCACAAATACATATTTTTGGGGCTTATACTTTAACACAAACATTTAACATAAGTTTCATCACAATTAAATAGAGGCAAAGCTTGCAAATTTATACTTTCCTCTCATGTGAACAGTGTCAGAGCACTTTTAGAGGGCTCGGAGGCCGCGAACGGGTTGAATCTTGCGAGATCGATCGTCCGGTCGATATATATATACATTTGGGACGTGGTGATTCATATTTTTAGGTCGATTTAACATAATACAAAGGTGGAATCATGTAATTTTCCCATTTCATCTTGGATGAACAATAATAGTGGCATTTTAGAGGGCTCGGACACTGCGAACAGGTCGACCGATTCATATACATAATTGGGACGTGGTGATTTACATTTTAGGGTCAATTTAACCAAATACAGAAGAAAAACAGAAAATCTCCAATTTTCGTGAGTTAGGGTTTAGCGGAACTCCACCGAACGGATAGTGAGTAAATCGGGCAATAAACTACATACTGCTTGGTCTTAAGGTATGGATAATATATTTTTCATGGTTTGGGTGGGTATTTAGACAAAAATATCCGATAATAAATAAAAAATATTAAAAAAGAAAAGTTAGTGAGTATGAGACCACTTGCCTCAACGCGTGCTATCACTTTTATAACTAACTCTCAGACTGATTCGGACACCACGGCCTCGATCTCCTCCTTCCTCTCTCTAGAAATAGCACTCTCTCTCTCTAAAAGGGTTTTGGACCCGTGTGAAATGAAAAACCTGAAGCAGGCTGCGTCTTTATAATCGTCAGGCACTTGAGCGCCCGGCGGCAAGCAGCAAGCGCTGCCTCACTGCTAGCTCGCGCTTAGCATGCAGAGGCGCATGGCGAGCAGGGCGCTACTACTTTTTGCCCTTGAGCGCAGGCTCGAGTGCGCAGCAGGCACATTCCTACTGGCAGCGCTTCAACAATAAAACCTTGAGATATTTTCCTAATTTTTCTTCTGATACGCATACTTATTCATTCGTTAGATCTAGTATTAATTATTATTATATTGATTACCTCATATTTATTATATTTATAGATCCGAAACCTTACAACTCTCCCCCACTTATAGAATTTCGTCTTTGAAATTTAACGAATGCTAGGAGTCAATACAACTTTACATACCTCGAAAAAGATGGGGATACTTTTCCTGAATTTTGCCCTCTCTTTCCCATGTTGCTTCCTCACAGGAATGATTCTTCCATAAGACCTTTACCAGAGGAATGGTCTTTCTTTGCAGGATTTGCTTTTTCCGATCTAAAACTTCCACGAGCTCCTCAGGATAATGCAAATCCTTATAAATAGTCAAGAAACCATAATTGATTATATGGGATGGATCATATACGTACTTCCTTAACATTGAAACATGGAAGACATTGTACACCTCGGCCAAACTCGGTGGCAATGCTAAACGATAAGCCACATCGCCAACTCGCTTAAGGATCTCAAATGGCCCAATGAAGTGCGGCTTCAGCTTCCCTTTCACACTAAATCTGAAAATTCCCTTCCATGGTGATACCTTAAGGAAAACAAAATCTCCGATTTCGAATCTGAGCTCGGATCTCCTCCGATCGGCATAACTTTTCTATCAGCTCTGGGTGACTTTTAGCTTTTCTAAACCCACCGCGATCCTTTCCGAGGTCTCCCGAATAACATCCGGACCGAACAAATATCTATCCCTAGTCTCCTCCCAATTGATGGGAGATTGGCACTTCCTACCAAAAAGTGCCTCAATGGAGGTCATTCCGATACTCGCTTGGAAACTATTATTTTAAGTGAACTCGGCAAGTGCTAAGTGATCATCCCAATTCCCTTGGAACTCCAAAACCGAAGCTCGAAGCATATCTTCTAGTATCTGGATCGTCCCCTTAGACTGGCTATCGGTTTGAGGATGATACGACATACTAAACTTCAAATTCTCCCCTAAGTCACGATGTAAACTTTCCCAAAATTTAGAGATGAACCGTGGATCACGATCTGACACAATAGATGTTGGCACACCATACAACCTCACGATCTCGTTGATGTATAGCTGTGCTAGACAATCACGAGAGTATGTAGTCCGAATGGCTAAAAAATAGGTAGATTTCATTAGCCGGTCCACAATGACCCAAATCGCATCATGATTCTTCAAAGTTCTAGGCAATCCTGATACAAAGTCCATCGAAATGTCCTCCCACTTTCAACTGGGGATGGGCATAGGCTGCAATAAACCAGAGGGATTCCTCCTTCTGACCTTCAACTATTGACAGACAAGACATCGGTTAACAAACGCCACGATCTCTCTCTGTATGTTCCTCCACCAGAACATGTTCCTCAAATTCTGGTACATCTTCTTTATACCAGGATGAATTGTGTACCGGGTTTTGTGTGCCTCCTTCATTATTTCCTCTTTCAGCTCCTTGACATTCAACACACACAACTACTCCCAAAACCTCAAGATTCCATTTGCACTTACACTAAAATCAACTCATGAGTCTCTGCCAAGGTCTCCTATGATATCCATCAGAAACATGTCATTCACTTGTCCTGTCTTAATCCTTTGAAGGATCTCGGGCTGTACCTACAGAAAAGATAACATCATCTTGTTATCATTAATGTAACACTGGATATGACAAGATTTCAAGCAATCTAGCAACTCCATCTACTTAATCTATATGGTCACCACCCAACAAGTTTGGCGACTTAAGGCATCTGCGACCACATTTACTTTCCCCAATCGATACTAAATCTCACAATCATAATCCTTGAGAAACTCAATCCATCGCCGTTGCCTCCTATTCAACTCTTGCTGTGAGAACAAATACTTGTAGTTCTTGTGGTCGGAGTACATTAGGAATTTCTCGCTATACAGATAGTGCCTCCAGATCTTCAAAACAAAAACCACAGCGGCTAGCTCTAAGTCATGAGTCGGATAGTTTTTCTCATGAGTCTTCAACTGTCGCGACCCATAAACAACTACTCTTCCCCTCTACATAAGAACACACCCGTGTCCCACTTTAGATACATCACAATACACTTCAAATCCACCGAAATTATCTGGAAGAGTCAGAATCAGGGCAATCGTCAATTAATCCTTCAGTTCTTGGAAGCTTTGGTTACACTCCTCAGTCCAGACAAAACTCACTTCCTTCTTTGTCAAACGGGTGAGGGGTAAAGATATCTGTGACGGAGCGAATTTTTTTTCCTCAAAAGCTTCCGTCAAGACAGGAACATGATTAACGGTACTAAAATATAAGGCAAGACTTCTGTAGAAATTTCGGTAGTCTCCTTTGTAACATGATAAAAAATCCAAAACACAACCTCTATGATCATCCATTACAAGCATACAACTATCAATCATTTACACTAAAATTAGAATCCCATAATCGGTGTTACCAAGTTGATCAGCTCATTCAATCCGCCAACCATGGAATCATTTATTCTCGAAGTTATGGGTAGTGGAGCCTCACTACCCTCAGTGAATTTAGTCGTCTCTTCAGAAACTGGATGAATCTAAGAAGAATGGATGGAACTCGACTTTCAAGATGATTTGCCAGCATGCGCCATAGTCATCACTTCACAGATCTCATTGATGACCCGCTCATAATCTGTCAAAGAAGATGAGGAAGGATCTACCTTAACGGTTGCCCTTTTAGGAGAGTCCCGGATAATAAAACTCTCCTGGTTTCCTCTTAGAATGATGAAAAGGTATGACAACGACATCCTCCGCTTCCATTCTGACCTCCTAGTGGACATCTCTAGTGTAAGCAGAGTTAACTCTATCCCATTTGTTGGAGAGAGTCCAGCCGAAAAAACAAAAATATAAAAATATCAGTCCTTCTAACCCTTTATTAAATTTGGATTGTCCCTGCTTGTTTTGTACTTCTTACAGGGGGTGAACAAAATCCAATCAATATCCTAGTTGAATCAAAAGGCCACCATAATGGCCTGAGCATACAGGAGAAGCTTATTATAGCAAAAAAAAAAAACACAAGCAAAGAGATCAAATATCTAAGAGCATTGGGGTGAAGGCACACCAGCGGAATCTGAAGGGCCTCCAAAATCTCATATAACTCATTCGCAAAAAGAATCTAAAGGCCTTCTTTCAAATAAGCCTCGTTAATGGTAATGAAGTTGAGTCAAGGACCGTAGGCTCAATCATCCGGTTCCATAATTATATATGGAACAACGATGGGAATATTATACTTCTCATAAAGACTATCCACATCATTACAAGTAAAGACGGATCGAATCATAGAGACACCCTGAGAAGTTGCCTGTAAAGCCATGAGGGTAAGAAGGAAAGAGCAAATTAGAACAGAGCGATATGAAGGATAAAGAAATGCAGAAACAACAGAGTGTCAGAATTTAAATAGCCAAAACTTTGGCCCAAGAACGGTGTCGTCTAAGGGTACTAAAGAGGTGCATTTCCGTAATGGTTGAACACATGCCTGCACCCGAGTGTGCTGCAGCACATCTGTTTTACTGTATCAGTAATGATGACCTAATGCCATGCCTCCTAATGCAGCAAATAGATAGCTGGCACTCCTAATGCCTAGATCGGTGTATCTACAGCGCAATGTAGGTAATAATGCCCTGACACATCATTTTCTAAGATGGCAGACTGGTGACAGGTAACCCTGACATCACTCGAGTTTCATTCGACTGATTTACAAATGCCTAATAGAGCATTCAAATTAAGTAATTACATGTCAGATTGTCAAAAAATCGAGTTATCAATGATTTGAGTTGTCAAATTGTCAAAAATAAAATAATAAAAAATAATATTCAAGTGCTTCAAAGAATATAAGAATATTGGAGCCATACAATGAAGACAAACCATATTCAAATAGTTTCATTCATTAATTCCTTTTATAACATATAAACTTATAACAGCAAAAGTACAACTCAGAAGGAAATGAAAAAGACATAGACTGGCGATCTGACAAGAGAAAGATGTCCACCCAACCTAGCTATGTGTATATCGATCACCTTTGTCACGTCCTAAATCTTGATCTTGACATTATCTCTTTATCCCAATTCTTATTAATTAATCAATTTATCCTCTAATAACCATCTGGACATGAATTTCACGTTAATATTTTAATCGATCACAATTAAATTAATACAATATCATATATAGGACCCAAAACATTAGCTACACCACACGTGGCTTCCAACGCTTACCCAAAATCTGACGTTGGACCTTTATATAAGGAAAGATGTCTGTCATAATATAATCAAAGTGTATAACTGTGGAAATATAAATCATAAGCTGTTGGATATCCTCATAGCACATCCATAACCCATAATAACAAAATTTGAACAACCGACACTTAGCTTACCGACACAGCTACAGTCCGAAACAAAATAATTATCGACAACTGATGCCCAAAACGGGAATTAAACTAAAATTACATCATTTTACACATTAACCACTGTCTGGAAGCATTAAACAATGATTAACATTAACGAAGCACTAAAATAAACTCTTCCAATAGCATTAACTCTTTAATCCTACTCATTCGACAAGAACTCATACATTTCACCTGATAAGGTTAGTAAAATAGTAATGAGTGAGTCAAAAATTTAGCAAAGCACATAATATATCAATGAACATATATTGCATTAAAATATATTGGAAGGACTATAAATCGTGATTGGATGCAATAATATGGAGTTGTGGAGAAAAACTTATATAATGCATTTCCTGATTTCTTATATTGTTCTTACTCCATTTAAATGCGCAAAACATGCTTAATTTCTTATTTTTCTTGAGGATCGGGACTAATAAGTCTTGCCAACTAAAGGAACAGACAATTAAAACTCGTGTTATGTATACTCCTACATAACCAAAGGCCATATATTTTTATTCAAGATCCAAATGTGGGCCGTCTACATATCACTCTATAGACGGGACCAAATGCCACTTCTCACTCATAGATGATAGGTTTAAGCGTCAGTATACCACTATAATAAACTAAGACATGCCATAATATACTGCCCATTAAATTATAATCTATAGTCCAATATTTTGCTCAAGAAAATTCTATACTTTTCTACTTAATTCTTAATTTTTACCCTTTTGAAAAACCTTTTATTATTTTTCGTCGTAATTGTAGAATTTCCTATTAAAATTCTACATTTTCTTGACTTAAATAATTTTCTTAAATATGCACAATCATTCTTAGTAGTCTGATGTAGCAAATTCAGTATAAAAATGGCGAAAGACTTCAGCTAGTGCATAAATGCAACGCAAAAAATCAACTAGTGCATAATTCGGTGCAGAAATTTGACAATGATGATATTTAAAACATGGAATAATTAAAACAATTTAGTAAAATGTACAAAAATGCAGAGTTCAGCAACTAAAAATGTCTCAGCAATTTTATTTTCGACAGCACACATGCTAAATAATTTAGATGAAATTCCAAAATACGACTTGAATTTTCAGGGCATATACTAGCATTTTCTAAATATACAAGAGGGTCATCTACAAAATTAAGTATGATAGTCTAGAAAAATTTAGCTAAATAGAAGTAATCAGCACATGAGAAGAAATTTTGCAATATTAGTCCATTTAGTACACGTGAGGCATTTTATGAGGAATTGCAGTACTTGCAGAGGACTTTAGTCAAATGTTTGGACATGCTTGGACTTGTGTACGAAATTCAAACATTGAAGAACAATATATTTTGAAATCAGAACATGCATGACGTTAGAATGCAATACTCAGCACACATATATATTATACATAACTTAAGCTTGAATTCTTATAAAATTACTCTCTTTTTTTTAAGAGTAATTTTTTAAGACTACCCGAGGTGTCCCTATAGGTTTCAAGACATGTGTCTTATATAATACTTGGGATGAGAACCATGATCACCTATTCTTCAAGTGCCAGTTCTCTGCTTCCTTATGGAGTATGCTTCGTCGCCGAGCAGGTCTCCAATGGCCTTACCCAAAGTGGAATCACAATATCTTATTGGCTGCTAACAAATGGAAAGGAAAGAACCTCAAGGCTCAATCTTTGCGTCTCACCCTAGCTGCCTCGCTTTACTTTATCTGGAAGGAGCATAACTGCCGAATCTTCCAAGATTCCCCCCCCATCATCATACAGCCCAAATATTCACTCATATTTTTGAGGTTGTCCGATGTAGACTCAAG
>JAODPA010076645.1:2652-28196 GCA_025585075.1 Nepenthes mirabilis
GTAGACTTATGAATGTTTTGTTTTTTTTTTTTTTTTTTAACTAGGTTTATTATTCAATTGTTAAGGGTGAGTCTTACGAAACAGTAAGAATGCTGCATTATGACTTAGATGTCATGTATTAAAAATTATGAAAATAACTTATTTGCACTGTAAGGACAAGATTTCATATATCTAATCCTCCTTAGAGCCCACAATGTCAAAAGCTTTGCACTGTGTTGCATTTTTTTTTTTAAACTTTTGACTATTGTTAGGATTTCTTATTCTTCTGGCCGTTGTTGGTCAATGTACTTATTCATTGCAGATTGACTTGAGGAGGGCAAACAACACTGAAATTATGCTTACAAAAGTAAAGATGCCTCTCCCTGATATGATGGTATGCTAGATGTCTTATATTTCATAAAATTTATAGAGTTTTCCATGTTCCAATAAAACATTATACAGCATGCTAGGATCAACTTTTTTAGATGTGTAGCAATTGTGCTTTTACTTGTGTGACTCACCTTTCAGTCACAACCATTTAGCTTGTCATTTAAAATACGTTGTTCATAAATTGCCATGTAACTTTTCCTTATTCGTTTTCTGTGTTGAAGAACTCACAAAGAAGAAAATGAATGGAGGCTCAGACATACTCCAGTGGGATTTATAGATTGAGAAACTGAAAGAGAACTAAACCAACTCAAACTTGACATTTTCCCATGAGTTGGGTTGTCTACATGGATTTGATGCCTCCATCCAGCTTTGTTGATTGCTAGCCCTTAACCAAAGTCCAATGTGCTAGGTCATGCCATAGGGTCTCCTGTTAATTTTTTAGGTATTTCTGTCTCTTTAAAGCTCTCACATATATTAATAGGTACATTAGACAATATTCTCATTTCAAGACACGACCAACTCAAATATGTCTATTGCATTTTTCCTCTATGGTGTCACCCAAATTATCTCCAATATAACACCACTTCAAATTCTATCTGTCTTATATGATGACTATATTTTTTTTGAAAATGAGGACATCTCACTTTGGGTATATGATAACTATAATTCCTCGTTTATAGATAGGAGTACTCCCCCACCCCCCACAATATATTTATTGATTGGAGAATATAATTGATCAAATAGTAATACTTTATACTAGATTTGCAATAAAAGTGTACATTTATTGTTTTTCATCCAAAACATTTCACAGGAAGTAGTATTCAAGATAGCCAAAATAAGGATGTTGTGTAAGTTATACCTATCACCACTTTGTGGAAAATCATTAGGTATGAATATGTTAAATACATGTTAACACAAACTAGGAGTTTCTCTTTCGTATTTTTTATATGCTTGGATCATTCTACTATACTAAGGGCCTGCTTATATAATCAAATAATTGTGTACAACAAGAGAACTACTTAAAAAAATCATACTAAACATTACATAATTTTGTACTATGTCTAGTCATGGCCCAAAAGGATATGTATCAATGACAAACAAAAATCAAAACTATGCCACTTTCAAGTTTTAATTATCATTTGGATCAGCTTCAATCAACTTATCATTTCGTTCATCATCTTGATTTCCATCATCATCATTGGTATTAACTCATCCAATAAAAGATGTGTGATTTCTAACTCTCCAACATTCTTCATTCTTGAGCATAGTCAACCACAGGGTAGATTTTGAAGGAAGTGCAACCTTAACAGTTTGATTCTCTTCAACATTACAATGAATGAGACAAAACGAATAGTGACCAGCAAAAACAATTTCAAAGGATGTAATCATTGGACATAGCCAATCACATGGCAGATTCGTGTTGATATTCTTGATAAACAAAAAATTATCAGATGCTTATATGATATAACAATAAGTATCATGTCATTTGATTGTTCTCCATATTCTTTGGAGCACAAATATTTGGCATGGAAAGATTAAGTTTATGAACCATACAAAGAGTCAAAAAGATGTGAAAATATGTTTGTTAAACTAGTGCCCCAACACTTGCTTAGTTATTTACATTGTCAGTTGTCATCTAGACTATATCACTATGACCTGCCCCTAAATCGCTTCCTTCATCAAATTAGAGATGAAATATCTATGCTTATTTCCCTCGAGCAATCAACAACCTAGAGAAAAAAAAGGCTATATTTCATCACTTTTACAAAGTTAATCAATGACCTCCTTTGAGAGTCACACCATTCATCACTTGCAATACTTACCACCTTCTCTTTTCATGTTCCTTTGATAGGTTGCAACAACATTTCGATGTTAGTTTTCTCTTGTTAGGACAATGTAATCTTCAACAAATTATATCTATGTGACAAATAGCTGATAAGTTAGTAGTAGTGGCAAAGATGTAGCAACTCACATAGTGTGAGTTTCTTGCTTGGTGAGATAACAGGCTGACAGAGTAAAATATCTGAGCAATCTTAGCATGTGATTGATGATTAACTATATTGTTAAATGCCTTCGCAAGAGTATTGCTTCGATTAGAAGATGCACTCAATCGCATGAAGTGGCAGTGATGATTCATTGTTACCAAAAGAAGATTAAGAAATGCCAAAAAGGATTTCCAACCATTTCTGTGTTGATATTAAACTGTGTTTCTTTCACATCTTCAGTACTATCATAACATCCCTATCGTACAAAAGAAAAGAAGAAGAAGAAGAAAAAGGCCAAATCTGTACAATAGCACAATCCAAAACGGTGAATAGGATGATCATCTTTTGTTTTCTGATTCTTCAGACTTTCACTAATAAGTCCACATCTGACTATATTAACATCTGGGGGGCTGAGACTGTTGCATTAAAGTTGCTACCTCCCAAGAACCTATGCTTTGAACACATAACATCACTTGATTTTTTTTCTTACCATACATCTATTACTTGATTTTAGACAGATTGAATTAACACAAGCTGCATGTTGATTCATGGGGCACTTGTTTGTTCTTTGCAGTCTATGGAAATAAATGAGTCATTGATGATGTGGTGCATTTTTCATAGAAAACAATATAATGGTAATGTAGCCTCTGTACGATAGTAGAATCTGGATACTTGCTTTCTCATCTGTTGATTCTTGCTGTGGTTAGACTGTGATGCAGCATATTGTAAAGTGTTGATTTTTTCTTCGGGATTATTCCTTATAGGTTGTTTGGTCCACTCACCTTTTTTCCCAATGGTAGACATCTGCTATGTGTTAACATGCCTTTTTGCAGGCTGCAGTACTAGCACTGGATGAGTCAGTTTTGGATGCTGATCAAGTTGAAAATCTTATAAAATTTTGCCCTTCTAAGGAGGAAATGGAGCTTCTCAAGGTTAAGTGAACACACTTTGACATTTCATGTTTCTTTGCATTATTTATTTGTTTCCATTTCCCAGTTTGTCCAATGGAAAAAGTAAATAAAACGAAAAGAAAGGGATAGGAGATTTCTTTTTTAATTTTTTTTGGTAGTTTTCTATTGATATGACTAGCCCTTTCAAATGTTTGATATGACTTTTTTTTATTTTAAAAAAAAATTTTGACTTCTCTTTGTTACCACATTGTAGGGTTACACTGGTGATATGGACAAGCTAGGAAAGTGTGAACAGGTTTGAAAAAAGTTCATTTCTTGTCTGATATATGAAGTAAACATATTTTTACAATTAAATGCGCATAGGTTATTTTGGGCATTACAATTAAACCCCCATAACATAGGGAGATGGAATGTTATTTCTTGGTAATGATATTAGGAGCTTTTTTCCTTTATCTAAATTTTATGTTCACCAAAGCTGAGGTCAAAATCATTCTGCAAAGACACTTCTAAGAGGATCAATGGGGAGGTTCAAGAATATATTAGATTGCTGAAGGTCCTAAAAATTCTGAATCAGTGCCCCTCCATGTAGTTGTAGTAGGATTATTATTTCTGCTGTTGCATAGTTTTGATGGTCCATTATTATCATTTCTTCATGCAGTGCACATGTTAATTGATACTGTGTCTTTCTTTAGGCTAGGTTTGTCTGCATATTGCCATTTTGTCTTTTCTATGAGCTTGATATAGGAAAATTTCCGCATTCTTTGTCCAATACTTCTGTATAATTAAGTGATTGCATATCCAATGCCAATTGGGTACTAGTTATTATTCTGCTATTTCCCCATTCAGTATTCTTGATGGTCAATTTGCATCCTCTGATTGGACTAATATGCTGTATATATTTTTACTTGGGATGACCATTTCCTTCTTCATGAGTATGGGATACATAGTAAAGTACACCTTTGTGTGCTCATTGTTTTTCCATTTTTGCAGTAGAATGCTAGTGTAGATGTGCTGTGCCCGCCTTGGTGCTTTTGTGTGGGTATCAACTTTAGTCATCCATGGAAAAGGATTGAATGAAATGCTATTAGAATGCATTGCTTTATTATTTGTATGCGTACACTAAGTAATTTTTGTTGTTGAATTTTTTGGTGTGTTGAATGGGGAAGCTTACACGTTTTTTCTTTTTAATTTTCAGTACTTTATGGAGCTCATGAAAGTTCCACGGGTGGAATCAAAATTACGTGTTTTTTTGTTCAAGATTCAATTTAACAGTCAGGTCCTTTTCCTTCTCCATAGTCATGCAGAGTAACACGTGAATGCAACACTGTGCCACACCTGCAAAACCAGATTTTTGTGCATCAGTTGGCTGATTTTTGACATATACTGCAGATTTCAGATTTTAGAAAGAGTTTAAACACTGTAAATTTTGCATATGAAGAGGTAATTTACAGATTGCAATGATGCTTCCATGGTATTTGTCTTGTGTTTGTTCTGACCTCATTTCTGATGCTTTCTTGATGTCAATTAGGTTCGGAACTCTATGAAGTTGAAGGCGATCATGCAGTTGATTCTTAATCTAGGAAATACATTAAATCAAGGAACTGCAAGGGGTATGAACCTTAATGCTGTTAGTTTTGTCAAGAAATGGATTTTTACATGCTGCTGATAAAGTCCTGTAACCAAGTTGAAGCAGTGGGATTCCATTTCTGGAGAATATTCTTGGAGCTAAAGAAATTCTCTTTTTAGCAAAAAATACTTCCATTTCCACTTTATACAAAGGAGTCAAAAAAAGCTAGCACATCTATCAAGTCTAGATGGCATATCTCCATCCTTTTTATTACTTTTTACTTCATAGGTGATCTACCTGCAATAACTTCTCTAGTGAGTGTTCAGAACCATCCCCTTTTGGAGCACTTTCACATATCTGGTTGAATCATATCCTCTCTTCTGTTCCTGGCAATCCTATTTAAAAACATGCATTAAGCTACTTTATCTCATATTGTTAGTATGTTTTTCCACCCATTTTTATCATAGGGTGCATCAATTCTCTTATGAGATATCATTTCATTATGAGTGACTTTTCAATGGTTGGTATTTCTGGTCAACAAGTCTGTTACCTTTGCTTCCACTGGTGTGCACTATCCTCAGCTCCAAATAATGAATGACTCCTTCTTAGCAGCTTCCTCTCTGGAGTCTAAGTTCTAGGGATCCAGGTTCGAGTTTGGTTGTACGCCATCTAAGCTATCATAGAGAGTTACAAAATGGTAGGCGGCACGGTATACATATGGATTAAAATATCGTTTTTAATATAAGTCATAGCCGTTTCAATAGTGGCCTTAAATATCGAAATGTATTAGTATTACCACAGGCAATTTTTTTCTATGACCACGTCAATATTGAGTTCTAAAATTTGACCATTTTTTATCACATATTAAATCATTACTTATGAGTAGTTAATTACAAAAAAAAATTATTAAATTGACCGATCAACACTTATATTTTTTAGGCCTTTTAGAACAAATTCATCAAACCCTTAGTATAATCTTAACAAAAACTTAAATTTAAATTATATTTTCAATTTTTTTTAATATAAAAAAATAGAAAAGCCAACAATAAAAAAACATGTGTAATTCAGCTTGTTCAAAACAAATCTATAAATTCAAAACATAAATTTCTTTAGATTGTGAGTTTTTTTTCTTTCAAGTGTTTTTCTAGATTTAATTGGATTTCAGTTTCAACTCAAAAGCATGAATCAGATCGTGGTTTTGGGCCTAAAATCTATTAGATTCGGGTTAGAAGCATTTGATTCAAGCTAAATCAAGCAAAAAAGGAAAAAGAGAAAAAAAAATGAATTGTAAGCAAGCATTTTTTTAGTTTTGTATTGGCAGATATATCGGCTAATATTTTCAAATAGGGCTATATATCATGATAATATTCCAGTGAAATACTTATCAGATCAGCTTTTTATACTTATATAGTAGCTGATATTTTAATTATCAACTGATGTTTTGTTGTACAACCTATACACAATGCCTGTGATCTAAGCCTTGTCTAACCTGCCCAACTTTGGTTGATATCACAGAAAGAAGCCTTGTTTAGTTTATTGACATCTGCCTTGACTGCTCTAAGTTGGAGAGAATCATGAGGAAAACCTTGAACATTGTTATGTCACCTCTGCTTACACTGTTTTCTATTAGTTGTGGGACTTATTCTGCATATTATAGTATGGTTTGGTATAGTGTAATTTAGGGTATGTAGTTTCCGAATTCCATGTAATTTGTTGAATTTCATTGTTTGGTTTATTTGGCCAATGTAATTGGAATTACATTTTAACATTGATGTGGCATTTGAAGTACACATACAATGTAATTGGAAATTCCAGCCATGGGTTGGCATTTCCAGTTGCACTACCAAGTACATTGCAGTTTAGGGAGTGGAAGGATTAGGAAGAGAGAAAAAAGAGATTTCATTGATTTTGTGAAAGTTCATAGGATTTGACCAAACACTACAAAAGGCGATTCTTTGCAGTTCAAATCCTATCAATTTAGTTCCATAGAATTTCCTCAATTTAAGTGAATTTACAACACATCATACCAAATGAACCCAAAGAACTTAGAAGCCTTTCTCCCAGAGCTAACTTGAGATCCCATATGTATAATAGCTGGATATTGGTAAGATTGCCCACAATTAACAGATTCATTTTCCAAATCAGAAAGTGCCAAAACCACTGACCTGTGCAGATCAAAGTTTTTAGTTTGATTAAATTCTCAAATTTTCCATGTGATTATTGCACCATGTGATCTAGTTTCTGTGACACTTATTATCCACAAGTCTCATTACTCCACAAGGCATCTCAGTTAATGATTTTCCCCGTAGAGACAGCTACATGATTGATATTTTCTTCAGGAGATAGATAGAGTTAAAACCTCCCAAGAGTAACTCATATATAGATGAATGTCTTGCCTAGTTCCCCTAGCTTTTTCCCATAACTTCCTAATTATGTGAGCAGCATAAATAATGGTAACAAAAAATGATGCTGACCTGTCCCTCTCTTCAGATTAGCAATGTATAAATTGGTGATGCTTGAGAACAATTTTCATAGTCCCCAAAATCCCAACATAAACAGATTCTAGCCTAAGAGGTACAATCATCATCCACCACCAGTTTAAGCTATTGCAACATTCATTAGATAAAATAAATGTCCTTTTTATTCAATTAATTTTTTGCTGGTCTCAATGATCCAACAAATCCCCAACCTATAATAATGTCTTTTTTTTTTTTTTTTTACTATCTTGGCTGAACACTTGACACATTCATGACCCAGCTTATTGATCTCAGCCCTCTCCCCTTTTTCTGTACCCATTTTGCTTCAAGGTGCTATTTACAATGAACGGAGTCTGATGCATAGGTTTGTTTATAAAAGAAAAGAAAATGATTTTTATTGCTCAATTAAGTTTCTCATACTAACAAAGTACCAATATTCTGTTGCATTTAGAGGATGGCATAGCAACATCACTTTTCCTTGGATTCTGTTTGTACTAGACTTTTGACTATTCTAATTAAGACCGTCTTGGTGATATTGCTCCCTGATTAGGGAAGCGTACACTAGGAAATTTTATCTCATTAGGACCCTTATAGACTCCCTGCTAATCTTAAATCTAACATCCTTGGTTTGGTAGCCATAAATTTTCCTTTTTAATGGGTTCATTGATCATTTTGTCTGTCGTACTTCTTCCCGTTGAATTAGACTACTTGTACTCCATATTCCAAATAATGATTGTTTCCACAGTAATAGGACCCATTTACTATGAATTGTACCGTTGTCTTAAATAAAGGATCCTCTCCAACTGCAAAGCAAACAAAAAGACATTGCCAATTTTTTTGACCTGATCACGAATTTCCTCCAAGGGAATGGAGATTATCACTCTGTTCTCTTTAAAAGGAACCCCCTGATGTGATTGGTGTTGAGTCTGTCCATGACTTTGAACTTCTCCAATAATGGTGGTGGTTGTC
Source organism: Nepenthes mirabilis (assembly GCA_025585075.1). NCBI lineage: Eukaryota > Viridiplantae > Streptophyta > Magnoliopsida > Caryophyllales > Nepenthaceae > Nepenthes > Nepenthes mirabilis. The sequence goes on from JAODPA010076645.1 coordinate 10,931, forward strand.
TTGCAACTCCTAAAGCAGCTGAAAAATGGGGTACCATGATATATTCTGTACTTGAGTTTCTTGTGGGGGAAAATTTTGCAAATTTATGATTGGATGAAGCAGAATTAGTAACCAAAGAACTCGTTGACACTCTGAAGTTGAAAAGGAAAAACACCATTATCCCTCTGAGATTGCTTGGTTCCAGGAGATTAAATAGGTTTGAGTTAATTCCATTGGTGAAATTTTAAAGTCAAGTTTGTGGTCACATTCTCCCTATACTATATTGTCTTCAAAATCATCGTTGTTTGATGGGGACATGGTTCACCTTACACCAGCAAGCACTTGTACTTTCACAAAGATGGTTGGAAGTTCACCTTAGTTCTAAGAAAAAGGCGGACAATAATAGCCATGTGGTTAAAAAAGTTAACTTATTCTTATGGGGTCAATGCTTTGAGGAAGAAACTAAGGATCCAAAGATCATGTACGTGTAGTAGTAAATCTACGGAAGCTGCCAATACTAACCTAACTGTCAAAGAACAAACAAGAATAGTTTATTGCCAATCAACTAATGTGTGAAAGTAAAAGTCCACGATACCATGAGATGAGTTTTTCAACCCCTAGGACATCCATATTCCTGAGGTTGGTGTTGACTACTACATCTAGGAGGCAAGCAGAAGAAATCCATTATCATTAAGTACAAACATGTGCCAAGGATGTAATCCATTAGCTGCCAACTGGTCTGTAAGGTTTCCACTTGGCATTTGGTTACCCAATGAGCACTAGTAGCATAGTTCTAAATATTGGTGTCACAGGCATATCTTCAGCAATGTAGGGATCATCACTGTGTCAGTTCCGTATCATAAGGGTCATGGTGAACATCTCGGCCTGTGTTTAAATCTATGAGGGGGTGTTTCTGCCTCTGATAACACGGTTCGCTAGCAATTTTCACCAAAAAAGGTTGGTTCATGGTGAATGTGTAAATAGTCATGCAAGGACATGATCAACATGAGTAGCTCAAATACAAATTTCGAATTTCTTGGCTGGATAGCATGTCGGGAACAATTGTGAGGTCAGCAGTGTCTTTGAAGACCTATTTGAGAGCCAGTTAGTATCAAATCAATTTTCCAAGTGGATAGGAATAGAAAATAACATTCAAGACTTTGGGTCAATCATGGGTGGCTTGTGTTGCCTTTTGGTCTATGGTTTATCCAATGCACCTCATTGATGCATATGATGATGATGTACTAACACCTATCATTGGATCTTTTGTTATGGCTTGTGATTTCTATGCTATAGTCGGAACAAAATTGAGCTCTTTGATCATATTAGACAAGGCTTGGATGTACTTAAAACTAGAAAAGCTCTGTATTACTGAAAATATTTTCCATATTGTCAAACCATGTGGTGCTTCTGCCTTTCAGGGCTTTATATTTTTATGTGAAGGTTTAAAATGTGATTCAAGTAATGTGGAGGCCATCTTAAACTAGCTAGCTTGTCAGACCATAAGAAAAACGGGTGATTTCCTTTGTTTACCTTCATTTTGGTGAAGATTTATGCATAAATAAGCAACATAGTGATCCTAATTGTTAGATGATATGGAGGGCATTTGCTGGGTCTAAACCACCCGAAATGGCCTTAATATGATTAATTCAGCTGTGACATTCTTAGACCTTGCATTGCCAGACCTCCACAGGCTTCCTATTGTAGAATTGAATGTAATGCATCCCAAAATGAAATAAGAGCCCTCCATAGTCAAGAGGGGAAATTTGTGTCGTTTCTCAGTGAGAACTTAAATGAGGTTAAGGGCCTTTTATCTGTATATGATCTGGAATTTATGCACTTAACAGGACTTAAGACTTCGTCTGGACTCCTTATTACATCAATAAATTGACATTTTGATAAATTAGGCTATCTAAATGGAGTTCCTATATCTGAATATTCAGCTTATATGATGCATCAATAAGTTAGAGTCAATGAGGTGGCTAATTGGCTTAGTAGATGTTGTTGACAATGCCGCACATTTGAGTTATAACCCTGGAGGATTTTAAAAAATATCGTAGTAGGGAAACTGATAAACGCAAAAGCATAACCTCTTAGGTGAAGCCCATGAATTGTTTATACTCTTAACACAGCTCCTCATGTGAATATCCTTTGGAACTTAAAACTATGCCATGAACACTCAGAGAAGGCTGTCATTCTACTAGTTGATCCTTATACTATTTCAATGCGCCTCAGAAAATTTTTTTTTTTTTCTGTTGAGGCTTCCTTGAATTGCTAGGTGATATAAATCAATATTTGGGATTTTGGGAAAATATTAAAATGGGACAATTCATTCCTTCTTTTCATTCCAATATGCTTCATATGTGTCTGAAATATTTTTGAAGGAGGTGGGGGTATCTCCATTTGATTCTTACTGGCAGTGTGTCTGTTATAAATATAAATTCATGGGGCAAACTTTTAGCACTCTTTGTGGAAGAAATTAGGGACACAATTTCAACATTCTTGTGTTGACCTCAGCAAACAAATGAAGAAACTGAATTTGTTAATGGAAGCCTGGGGTAGTTGTTGCAATACAGCATTGGAGATCATGTGATGAGTTGGATTATGGTCAAACTAAGTTTGCTTACAACAGTTCACTTATCTGTATCTCTAAGACAACTTCTTTTGAAGTTGTATGTGGCCATTAGACTTGATACATAATATTTTTGGTTCCATTGCCGCCTGATATGCAAGTAAATATTCAAAGGCTCATGCAGAGCATCTCCAGATGATTCATCAAGAGGTATGAGCAGCCATGAAAGTTAGTAATCATTAATTAAAAGGGACAATGGATTTGGCCATAGAATTTTCTGAAGTTGACAGAGTTTTGGTGTACTGAAGAGAAGACAAATTTTTGAGGCTTATAACAAGCTGAAGTTATGAAATATTAGTTCATGCAAAGTTCTATATTTAGCAAATTTTCTGAGAATGAAAAGGATTTATCTACCAAGTGAAAGTCTTTGCCTGTTGGGCTTTTTCCCAAAAGCAGCCTAAGGCGGACACATCTCTGTTTCCTTCCTCCAGCATACTACATCAATCTTTGAGCTCTCCAAGAAATCCAAGTGTTTCCAGAAGTTTTGTGACTTGAAGAATGTTGGACATTGCTTGCATGGACAATTTTAAATTCTCTCCTTTGCATTAACTCCTCACTCCCTAACTAGAAAGTCTATGGCCTTTATCCTTCTTCCTTATGACCTTGTTCTTGAGGATTCACGTATGAGGCATGATTGTGCCATGATGGCAACCTGCGAGGTCAAATGTTCTAGCATCTAAGCAATAACAGTTAGTTGACAATTAATTGTCTTTCTAAAACATTGTTGATTTGCTGAGGCTATTGGAAGCCAGTGAACTCTTCATTGTCCTCATCATAGAGAGGCTTCCTGGTGCCTTGGTGACTGGCCTTATTGGCCATGATCTCTGGGTCTGATTAACCAAGGCGTTCTAGGTCCTCTATTTTAACTAACCTCCTGGATGGGCCTCTAATAGTTATGCTTACTTATTGACAAACTGATAGTGAATTGGGTCTAAGAAAGATTCCTCTTATGCCGAGCCTATGGTTCAACAATTGAGATTAGAAAATTTTCATAATTTCTTAAAGGTTGACACTAGCGTAATAAGTTTTAAAAAGATCACAAAGATGTGTGCTAAATCAAGCAGCCTTGAAAATAAGTGCACACTAAGTGTAGTGCAATTTATTGAGTTACTTAGCAAATTCATGCTTTCTATATATGATAACTCAATTGCTCGTTTATTTGAATTTGCTTGCGACTTACAAGACAGTCTTTCTTTCAATGCATTAAGACTTATTTGGCATTGATTATAGTAAGGATCAAAACGACCCTAAGGCTTGGGCTGAGCAATTGCCTAAGAACTAAGAAGTTAGAGTACTAGAGTTGTTGGACATGAATAGGATTGTACTTTATTATTAGTGTTTCCAATCTATTTAGGAGTCTCATACTCTTGTGTAGATTAACTGCTCCATTCACATCTCTATATATAATAGGAAAGAGTTTTATTACTTTATTTCCTAGTTGTTTACGAGACAATATCCATTTTGGGCATGGATGTTAATTCTTAAGTCAGGTACGCAAATTGCCCAAAGCAGATTCATGTAAGGAGTCTGTTGCATCTCTATGTCTAGCCTGGCCATTGAGAAGTCATGTGGCCACTTGGTCAATATGTATTTTCACCTTATGATTGTGATATTGTTGAAACATGTTGAGTGTATGAAATCTTTCGGGTACAGGGCAGAGCTTTTAGCTTCTGATTTCTCTAAAATATTGTTCTTAAACAGTTAAATTTGGTAGCTGATGAAGAAAGTTGGTCGATCTGTTCAATTTGACATGATAGTGTGCACTGGACTGCAAGGGTGAGACGTTACGTGTCTTTGGTGTACATATATTATGTGGATTGTGAAATGACCAATTACTGAGTGCAAAAGGAATTTGAAGCACAGAGGGATTAGACTGTGTGCTCTGGGATCATTCACTGCAATTAAGCTTCAAGTGCTGTGGTTGTTGTTTTACTCCTATTAACACATAGTTGAATTGCGAAATATTCAGTGAAGATATATCCATTATGTGGAGATTGAGAAACTCTTAGAGTGTTCATTTCCAAAGGGTTAGAATACCTGTTTTAACCTATGAGAATCTGTGCCATGTGTTGGACTTAGAATGGATTGGTTGAGAGGCGTGCATCTTTCTGAGACGGTATCCCAGTAGCACATCCCTGGGTTATTTTGCCTGGCTGTTAATGAGGAGGAAGATGATGTCTCTTATGTTGATTTTGATTGCCAGATTTCATTTATGCTATTACAAACCTGAGCTTTTGCATCTCTTCTTCTGTCATAGTTCTTGTTATGTAACCTCAGTGTAGGTTTGTGGATAATGTCACAAGTGCACAAGTGTACAGTATTGCAGTTTTTCCAATTAAGTATGGTATAGTTCTTCACATGGTATTTTATTATTTATATTTCAAATTAATCTGTTGATTATTATGTAAATCTTCCGGTTTTCTCTCAACAATTTTAATCTAGAAATGCAAAAACAAGTGAGTGATGATTAAGTGAATTTTTTGGTTTCGATTTTACCAAATTAAACCTAGCGCAAATTTTGAAATCAATGAAAACATATTTATGATGAAAATAATTGATAGTAAAAGTTATAGATAATGATCAAAATCAGTACATAGCCATGAGAGGTCAATTTTAAGCTAACGAAGATGTTACAACTTGGAAACAAATGTGATGGGACTGCTCCTGATATAAATCATATCCAATGAATGTAATGATGATTTTTCGGTGGATGCTTTTATCTCAAGATAAAAACATTGTAACTTGTGAGTGTTAGTGACAAGGAAGATTTAATGTTAAAGACTACTTAGATTGGATGATTAACATGGGGCTTTAATCAACTTTGTTCAAACTAATGACATCCATATTTTAAAGTCAAACTATCATAATCAAACGTATCCTATTTAGTGGTTTATAATGAAGTCCTAAAGTTGCTAGCTGTGATTAGTAATGAACATATTTGATTTACGAAAACGTGAAAAGTCTAAAACATTGTACAACTTTATAATTACATCACTCCTTTCATCATCAATTGGTTTTAAGCAAGATGATGAACTTAGAATTACATGACTTGAAGGGAATAATAACTTAAAAGATTCAATCTGAGTTGCAAAGAATCTGAACAACTGTAAAACTAGTAACTTACTGCAATTAAAGACTAAAAACAAAACTAAAGTTGAATTCTGCATCAACTATGTAAAATCATCAACATGGCAAAATCCACAACTTCCACTGATCAGGAGCAAGAATTGTGATTTGTGACACTATATTCTACTACAAATTTCTCCTTAATTACATGATCTATTACTTTGCTATCCTAACTGCTGTCATAACAGCTTACAATAAGAATGATTTTTTTTTTTTCCAATCTAAACTACTCCTAAAAATAGCCACACAACAGGTTAAAAATAATAATACCTCTTTCTATTGGTTTTATGCTTGATTACATAGGTGAGGATTAGGTTTTGTGTCTCTAACCTTCCTTAATTCTCCCCCTTTGCTGGCTGTTCCTTTCCCTCTTTTGTACTATCTGTATCCACTTCTTTCCCTTTTTTTGTACAAAAAATCAGCTCATCCTTATCTTTCACAAGGCACCTTTTTTTTTTTCTTTTTCTTAATGCAATATGATTGCTTTCCTTTTTCTTGCTAGGTGAGCAGCTGATTTCTTTTTGTTGTTGGTGCAAGGCAGCCGGCTCCATTAGGCTTTGTGTGGGCAACATGCAAGTCTTGGCCCATTTTTCTTTTTGTTTCCTCTGGAGTTCTTTCTGGGCTTGGCACCTCTACAAAGTATATTTAGCTGTAAATTTGTCCACTACTAAGGCAAAAAACATAAAATTAGTAAGGAATAACAGTAAATAAATGGAGAATAAATATAATTTTCAGTGTTCATCATTATGTGAAGTTTTCATTACCTGCTTTTACCGTCATTCACTGTAAGATAGTGGATTCTCTGGTCTTTCTTTATTTCCCTCCTTTGCGTTCTTGTTCTAAGTTCCGGGTCAACATAGCAGATTTTCATCTCTCTAAGTTATGAGACCAGCTTTTATGTTTACTACACTGTTATATTTAGGGTTATTGGTCTTTTCTTTTTTCTCCCTTGTTGGTGGGATTCTGTACCTCTGTGTTGCCTTCAGACCACTGATCTGAAAGGGATTTTGATTTCTAAAGCTACTTTAATTGAATGTTATGAGGAATTTTACAAGCATTATGGAATTTGCTGATAAACGTTCAGCAACTTGCCATTGTACAGGTTCAGCTGTTGGTTTTAAGTTGGACAGTCTTCTGAAACTCACTGATACTCGTGCTACTAACAACAAAATGACACTCATGCATTATCTTTGCAAGGTATGACTACCTTATATGCTTTATGTTTTGGCACGCATAACTTGCACTGCAGAATTAGATTGTTGATTCAGCTTTCAATAATGCTGGTGAACTCTTACCAGATGTTAAAATGTGTCATTTAAATAATATGTAGATGCTTCAATTTTTTCATAAATTTATGTTAAATTTCCCTCTCTAGAGATGTTGTGACTTCCTCTTGTACACCCTATCTGTTTGGAACTTGATAGTTTAGATAAAGATGAATTACGAAGTTGATAGCCAACTAGCTTCCCTGACTAAAGAAGGAAGTCCTTTGTGTGTGCGCTGGTGAGTGTGTTTTCTCTATCCATGTCCCCAGTGATACCTGAAAGAAAAAGCAGCAGATGGACTAATCTGACATGTAACCACTTCAGTATGACATGGACATTACTTTTTTTATGATGAAATAAGGTGATTGTGATACGGGTGATAAGATCAGTTACTTTGTTTTTGGTTAAGTCATGTTTTGGACCAGAAATAGAAACTTGCTAAACCCAGTAGCATGCCAATAGACAGCTCCAATAGCAAGGAACATGGTGTGCCCGCAAAATAAGGAAAAAGAAAAATGGAATCATGGCCAGTGAGGTCTATCTAGGTATTAGATAATAATTGTTGGATCACAATATGTCTTCGTGTTCTATTATCAAGAACAGTTCAATAGGAACCTAGTGAAGTTGGCGAGAAGAATGCACAATAATTTTGGTACTTGTATAGTAGGATTGGAGTCTTATGGGCAGCAGCATATTGTTGACTAGAATCATGACTTGGAAGATTGGATAAAAATATCAGTATCGGTATCAGTCTGTGGTTATATCGGTATTAAACATATTAGATAATACCTATTGGTATTGGATATGTCGGACGGAAACAAATTTCTAAAAATCATAAATTACAGGCTCATATTGACTAATATATTGGCTTTGTTGGTCAAATAAAAGTATATCACGATATTATCATGATATCAAAAAATATTGATATGAAAAACCTAATACAAATATATATAGGCCAATGTCTATCATTTTGGCCAATATTTGCATCCATTCTCAGAAGAGATCTACAATCACAATTGCAAAACATCTTCTGTAAACTTGTTGCTTGAAGCGTAGGACTGAAGGATTGCTTGTTGGTCAATTGAGTTGTTCTTATACTATACGTTATTCATATATTTCCAAGTTATAAAGTATGGACACTCTCTTGGGCTTAAAGTGTTAGTGTCCGACACATACTGGACACCAACACGCCCTGGACACGTGTCGGACATATTATGACACGTCCTAATTTATTTTTTTATTTCGACACGTTTCGGACACGCTCGAATACGTCCCAACACATTTGGACATGCTCCGGACATGTTCAACACGTTATGGACACTTTTCGAAAGCATGCCATCTTGCATAGAGAGCGGGAGAAAGAAAGAGTTAGAGAAAGGGAAATGAATTTGGATGGAAACTGTATTTTCCGTAGAGAGAGAGGACGACGTCCGAAGGTAATTTAAGGATTTTGATCATATAAAAGGAGAGACAAATCTCAACCATCCATTTTGTTTGAAACGGATGGTTAAGATCTAGGAATCTGTGTCACTTTATGACCATTGGATGGTTAAGAAACAAGAAACAAATACATTCTTTTTTCATTTTAATATACTGTTGTTCTAAGGAGTTGGATTATTTTCTTTTTTTTAGTTTAATAGAGATTTGATTTTTATTTCCAATTAGAAGTTATTTGATTGTGATTTGATTTTTATTTCTCAATTGATTTGATTTTTCAATTAGGAGTTATTTGATTGTGATTTTTATTTTCAATTATCTTAGAAATAGGGTTCTCTGTATAAGAACCCTACCTCTATTGTGTGAATCAATATTAATGAATTGAATGAAATTTAATTGATTGTAATTTTTCTCCTATATGTTGATCTCTACTTCTCACTCTCCCTTGGTTTCTCCTTCCCTCCCCTGATTTCTCTTTCCGTTTCTCTACTCTTCCCCTTCCCTACATCACATACATGCCTATCATTTTTTCATGACTTGATCAAAATTGAGTCATATTAAAATTTTGCCCCCTTCTTATACTATATTTACATATTAGAAATGGTTTAGTCAACTTTTTTGACAACCCACAATTTTATTTGCTTAGTTTTACTGAATGAAAACGCATGGATTATAATTTTTACTGGAGATATCTTATTACCTATATTTGGGTTTTAGTTTTTGGATAAATCGTATGCATACTTGAGAATTGTATCTTTTAGTTAAGAAGGAAAGCAATAAAGGAAGTGGGAAAAATAAGCCAGACATGTCTGAAAAAAGAAGGGCTTAGAGGAAGCCACCAGATGAAATAAGAAAGGAGTGTAGGGAGGGTTTCAAAGGGGGAGAGAGAAGCAAATTGAAAGCCTGGGTGCAGGATTAGAAAGGGAGGAATAAGAAAAAGAAGAGGGGGCAACAGGAGTGCAGGAAGTAAGAAGAGGAGAAGGAAGAAGAATTGAGGTGGTGGATTTGAGGGGACAAGTGAGTTTTTGTGAAGTTGATATTTTATTTAAGTAGACATTTAGAGTTTTCTTATTCTTCGTGTATTTTGATTCTTGCTTTAGGAGGCATGCTATTTATAGTTGTCTAAATATTTACTCAGTTTTTGAGCTTATGCTTGGTTGCGTAAGGTTTGCAATTTTTTGTGTTCTTATTATCCTTTTTTGGTGTTGAGAATCCTCACTGTATAGAAAAGTGATAATCTTATTATTTATAAGAATTTCGGAGCAATGTATCTTTAGAAAGGATTTGGTTGACTTTTTTTCTTTGGGCTTAGCAGTAGATACTAAGAGGATTGCCTGGGTGGACTGTATGGAGCTGCATGAGACCCCTTTCACAAAAGGCCTACGTGCTACCATAGTGGAGCTTGATTGATAGTTTTGTTTTGTTCTTGATGGGGCAATATATTTTGGATATTTTATAGATATTGATACAATTATTCTATTGAAGTAAAAATTATATTAATAGAATGGCTCCATTTTTTGAGATATTCCTTTTGTTGTATATTCTTTCTGGTCTAAAGTTGATCCCGTTGTTTATTATTTCATTTGGCTTAGAAGTTGAATTTATTATTTCATCATTGTTTCTTGTTCCACGAGATTCAATGGGATGAAGTATCAACAACGAAATTACCCATAATCATGAGAAAATATTAGAATGACCTCAATCGTGGCCTAAATTCCAATAGATTTTATGCTAAAACACTATATTCAATCTAACTTTAGGGAAAAGGCAAAACTGATCTAAGTGGATGTGTTACCAATCTGTCTTCACAGAAATCTTGGCCTCAATTTCAGATTTATAACAAAATCTAGGCTGTTTGAAGATAAATTTGTTTGGAGTCGTTCGATTGAGCCTAGAAAATTTTGATTTTGTTGGATTTGAAGAATGAAGAAAATTTTCATTAAAGGACGAAGGAGAGCCCCAGTTCTGATTGTTTGTAGTGAGGAAGAAAAATAGTTATGGTTTATCACTGGCCAATTTGTCAATCATACATCGCTATATGTCTCCTATATATGGTGACATATTGCAATAGTTTCTCAGTCTTGGGATCTCTAGATGCATGAACCTCCCAATAATGATAATTTAAAAATTGGCTGATATTCTGGTCTATGGATAGAAGTGCTAAATGGTAACAGGTCAATGTTCATAGTTGTGTTTTCTACTTCATGTTTGGACAGTGTTAGATGATTATGTCTCCTTAACCTGCAATCCAAAAAGATTAATTTTGTGGCTGAACCTGTCATTGTGTCAAGTGTCATCCTCTATCTAGGACATGCAATTCCTAGCACCTTTGTGGTGCAGCTGGTGCCTAAGTGGAGAAAATAGGGGAGCATTTTGGATTGTCTTTACCTTCACTTGTTCTATCATTTATACTTATTCCGGTTTCGAAAGCATGGCCATTCTTACTAAGCACTGACTCTTGTACCCAATGTTCCTTTCTTCTTCAGCATCAATTTAATTTTCATTTTTTAATTTCTTAACTCACTTTTCTTATTTTCAGCATCTAGCAAATAAGTCGCCAGTACTGCTAAATTTTCACGAAGATTTTATAAGTCTTGAAGCTGCATCTAAGGTTCAAATTCCTTTTTTTCCTTCTAGCCTTCAGTTATAAAAAGTGACTATAATTTTACTAAGATATTATCTCGTTGCAGATACAATTAAAGTCCTTAGCTGAAGAAATGCAAGCCATAACCAAGGGATTAGAAAAGGTCAAGCTGGAGCTGGCTGCCTCTGAAAATGATGGCCCTGTATCTGAAACTTTCCGTAAGGTACACAAACATCTTCTATGAGGGTTCCTTGTTTACAACTTTGTTCTTATCACTTTTTCCCCTCTTTTTGCACAATTGGCTTGGGCAAGGAGTAGAGCAATTTTAGTTGAAACAGCAAGTCAACACTTAAAAAACAAATATTATAAAGTACAAGTTGCTAAAATTACAAAGACTTGTGTGATTCAAACAACGAGGGGATAATCTTTTAGAAGAAAATGATGTCTACCCGTTATCTGAGGACATTTGGCCATTTGGGTCATCATTTGTTTTCATTTACGATTCTGGAAAAAAGGGACTCTTATGGTTAGGGTTGTGCCGTTGAAGATCCTCCTGGGGTACCATCTGATATGAACATCAGGCAAGGATCTTAGGGTTTTACCCATTGATGATAGTTGTTCCAGTGACTGACCTTGCTGGTTGCCACCAACAATTTGATGACATCAGCCCTGTTCCTCCTCTCCAAGCTTCAGCTTGCTTGATCAAAATTGTTGCATACATCTTCCAGTTTGCTTGGATAGGAAGAAATGATAGATTCAACTGATAGAACCTAATACTGGCCAATGTGTTCAGATTTGGAGAAAGCTGATACAATACACTATAGGGCTGTTATGGTCTTTCTAATTTTGAAAATTATTCTTGTCAGCCTATATGGCTAATATGTAACAGAATTTACCTTTATGTAATCATATTGGCTGTTAAAGGGTGATTTAGCTGATACATAGCTGTTATACTTTTGAGGTCAAATAGAATCTTTTACCATTTATTTTATAAAAAATTCATTAATTTACTATTTAGAATGGTAAATATAAATTCATTAAAATTTTTTGAAATTGGGATTGTGAGAGATATTAGCAACAATCTCTTACGCAGCAAATTCTAATCAAGCTTTTCTGGCCACAATGATAGCCTTGGCTATCTACCAGTAAGGCTTGTGTCCCCACATCTTCATTCAGATGCTTACAAACCTGGTGAATTAAGTTTGTACAGCCGATAGGCTATACGTGCTTAAATACACTCATACAACTTCAGGAATCCTCCATCAACTACTCTAACTAAGTCTTTCTGGCTAGATGAGGAGCCTTGTCCGTCTGTCAGAGTGGGAAAGGGCTGGTATATATTCTGCATTATTCAGTCTCTTCATATAATTTGAGAATACTTTTTCATGAGGTTTCCTGAGAGGGCTGCTGATATTCAATTATCTTGTGTACTAGTTGAAATATTTGTTGAATTTTGATGATTCCAAAACATATACAAAACCAATAACCCCTAGTATTTTAATTTCAAGATCAAACTGGTGCAGAATGTGTCACCACTGTTGAGATATTTCTGCTATCTTTTGATATATATATATATATATATATATACAGAATGATGAGACTTGTGAGACTTTTCTGTAATTTTTGGACGTGGTTTGGAAGATGGCAACTTTAGGTGTGGACATATGTATTTGACCAATTTTGAACATGATATACTGGGTTTTGGAAATGGATAGGAGAATTAATTACTTTGGAGGTCTACTGTTTGGCACTGATATGGTGTGTTTTGTCCTTTTTAAATGGAGCAGCGCCCAACTTGTCGTTTGGTCCTCAAATTCATCTAATATTATGATGTCTAAGAAAAGGGAACTTGTTTGGGGGATGGATAGACTATGATTGACAGAGATGGAGCGAGACTTATAGTATCTTCTAATTTCTTGGGAGGTTGCCTTATCAGGAATTATAGGTTAATGTTGATGTTGTAGTATCTTCTAGTTTCTTGTGGGACAGTAGTTCTTGTTTTATGTTGTTATTGGCCTATTTCTCATCAATTGCCTTTAGAGTGTATATCATCTTCTTAAATAGACCGAAAGAGGCTTGAAGGTTTTTGGCAATTCTGATTTCAGTTGTAGGGTAGCTGTCCTGCACCATTGTGATTGCTTCCTCTTATAATTAGCCAATTCTGATTTATTGAGCGGGAAAATAATTCCTCACCGGTTCCTCTTTTTAGTCATTTACATCGAGTAGTTTACTGGATGCATCTCTTGCTTGCAATGCTTTTCCTCCTCCCCTTCTTCCCCCCCCCCCCCCCCCCCCCCTTTTTGCCCAGTTACCTGTACCTCTTTTATTCTGTTGCAGACTCTCAAAGAATTTATTGGTGGTGCCGAGGCAGAGGTGACATCTGTGATGAATTTGTACTCAATAACGGTGCTTCTCCTTTTATCTTTACTTTGACCTTTGACCTTCCCATGAAATTTATGTATTTGTCATTATTGTTTTTAACATATGTTATGAATCAGGGTAGAAAAGCTGATCTGCTTGCAAATTACTTTGGGGAAGATCCCGCGCGTTGTCCATTTGAACAAGGTAATTCTATTGCCTCTTTTTTTTAGCACAACCAAGAAGCTAATTCTGTGTGTTTTGGCAAGCTGATGCAGAGGGTAAGACAGGGACGGGAAATAAGGAAAGAGGGAAGGGGGAGAAATAAAGGAAAGAAAAAAAGGGAAGGAGAGAAACAAAGACAACCAAGAGAGTAGAAGAGGAAACACAGTTCTCTCCATATATAATTCAGTTTATTAATAACTATCCGGACAATTAAATTATGATCTTTATGTAGAGTCGTCTTACTTTTAAGTTAATTAGGAAATAAGTATAATTTTTTATCTACAATCTAAAATGTGAAAAAACAAAAAGAAAATATGATATTATAGAAATATCCGAAGATTATCAAAATTATAATAGTTTAGGAGTTCCCGATATATAAAAACAGAATTAAATCCAACTAAATAAACTAATATCTAATCTCAATATATTAATAAATCAAATTCTTGAGATGTCCACATTAGCTATCTCAGAGTCTAAAGAACTCGATCCCGTCGAGTAAGAATGCTAAAGCTCATGTAGTCAATATCCTAACAACAAGCTACATGACTTCATAGTTCTTCTCTGACATGTGGACGTTTGTGAAAATGGTGGCTGGAATATGGTGGCTCCACCAACTTCCCTGGGGTTAGAGGAACTAAACTCTGAAGATAGTCAATTATGTTGACTCGATAGAACTCCAATAAATATAGAGCTAGCTGTTGGAGTGTTTCTTTAATAATACATGCACATTTTGAATCTGCTAGGCCTATTGAATTAGCAAAGAAGAATTTAAGCTCTCTATCTTTGTTTAGTACAATCTAGTCATCTAAAGTACCATCAATATTACATTAATGTGTCAGCAATATCAACAATTGTGTAGGAGTGGATAAGGTTTAAAACAATAGGCTTATCTAGGGAGCTACAAAAGGATCATTAGGTGGGCTAAAATCGCCTTTATAAGCCACTAAGTCCTTGACATTGAATGCATAATGAAAACCAAAGCGAGATAGAATATCAAATAATATAGACATTTGGTCCAGCTTGCTATAAAGAAATTTTAAAAAAATGAGCTTGCAATAAAAAAATCTGGTCAAATAGATGCTGCTCTGGTCTAATATGAATCTTGGCATAATTTCACAAATCATCTAGAAATTTATTTGGTGACACATTCTCCTAAAAGTGGGTCCCACTTTAATAGCCCCAAAAATTTACTTCTAATAGTTTATTGATCAAGATATTTAAGTTATGAAGGTTTTGTGCGAATACTTCAACCACATGGGAGAGTAGCAATGGACAACTTCAGTCTAGTTCTCGTCATATGTGATATGGCTTTCCAGAAGTGATTGGTGAAATGAAAATTTGTATTAACACAATAGTCTTATGGAAAAATTAGGAAAAGAATACCAAATTAAGTTAGATTCTCGGTTTTGATACCAAATATGATGCATGAATTGGGAAGAATAGCGAAGGGAAAGAAGAAGAGAAAAGGAAAGAGAAAGAAACAAAGAAGAGAAAAAGGAGGGACAACTAAGAGGGGAGGTGGAGAAATACAAATCTCACTAATAATTCAATTAATCAATAGCTATCCAAACATTAAATTNATTTAATTTTTTTTTAAATTTTTTGCAATATTATTCAATATGTATTATGTTTATATGTATCCATTCATCATAATTTTTGACTTTTACACACAAAATTTAAAAGGGAATGTCAATACCAAGAAGCTTTGTATTTTTTTTTTTTTTGATGGGTAAGATGGGGAGGAGGAAGTTTGTGGTGGCTACCACCAAGCTATTGTTAATTCCGGCAGCTGCCTTACCCAACTTCTAAAGTTGCTTTGTGACATAAAGGAATGACTGAACTAAACTCATAACATCCACTAATATCATCTAGGCAAGATGCCAACTGGGCCCCACATTGTGCTAAGCATACCAACTCAATCCAATCTTCTTTCAACTTGTGTGCTCAACTAAGCAAGAACCTCTTGTGTGCCTCGGACTATTGGACTATTTCTTACTTATTTTATTGATCTCTACTAGAGTTTTTTGCTTTCAATACTATGATACTTTTCAATCATTTTCAATCTGATAATGAATTTGGCATTGGCGATCACTTGTCATGTTGAACTAAACGCAGTTACTGCAACTCTCTTGAACTTTGTGCGGTCATTTCGGAAAGCGCATGAGGATAATTGCAAACAAGCTGAGTTGGACTTGAAGAAAGCTGAAAAGGAGATTGAAATGGAGAAAACGAAAGGGATGACAATGAAGAGTGAGACAAAGTGATGTTTCTCTCATGTCCGTGAGTTTCAGTGGCCATGCATGGAGGTCTTCAACAATTCCAGTTACTGAAGCAAAGTTACACTTCCCCGGCTATGGACCAGAAGCCTCGCTGCTCTACAGCCATTCTGTCGAGAAATATTTCGGGCGAGACTGAACTGAGAGAGTGGTCTAATGACTGCAGATCTAAAAGCATTCTGTGGAGAGGCATGGCTTCATCTGCAAGACAAGGAGTCTTTCAAATCAGTTGTTGCCAGATTGTGGTTGACTTGTCTGTGACATTCAGATCTCACAGGTGCTTATCAAACCTCATAAATCTGCTGATTTTCTTCCATCAACTGGGCAGGCAAAGTGATTAACTCTGGGTGATAGGTCTTGTGACTGCGCCATTTGAAAAAATGTTTCCAATCTCGGATCTGCCAATTCCGGGAGGTGATATTGGTTTCTTCGTTGAAGTTTTTCTTTGGTCAAACAGCTGACCTTGGGACGGTGAAGGCTGCACGTACCATTATGCAACCGTGTACAGAGCTCTAACCTTGTAGTTAGGTAATTATTTTTTGTAACACCATAGCTTAGTGATTTTTTTTTTTTTTTTTCTTTCCATGTTTTTTAGGGCTACAAATAGGAAAGAATGAAAATTTTTGTATAAATATTTAGGCTTAGAAAGGGGAGGTGGGAGTATTATCATTCCTTATTTCTTATTCAGTGTAGTTGTAATATGTGAAAAATATAGACTTGGGGATGAGAAACTCGTTTCATCCATTCAAATAATTTAATATATGAGAAGCAAATGCTCTTGAGTTTATACATTCCCCACCTTCTCTTTTTGCATTGCTTGCTACTATTTCCGAGCTATGCACTCATTTTCCCTAACTGTTCTTTTCATTGTTGTTCACTCATGATGTCAGCATGTTATGTCTTTAGTTCCAAAGCTCGACACCATCGGAACAACTAATCCTTAGCAGACATTGTGAAAGAATTCATTCAATAAATTATAGCTATTTAATTTCAGTTGTGGAATATCGAGAATTTTAAGGAACTTTGGGCATTTGCACCGTAATAGAATGGCAACCTCTTGATCAATGGTATTTCATATTTAGCTTCCAGAGTGGAGAAAAAGAACGAGTAAGACCAATGGTAAAAATTGTTAATCCATCAAGACTAGCACAAGCCTTCCAGTTTGCCATATCTCATATAAACAATCAATCAGCAGGTGTGAATTTAGGATATTTTTCAGTGGGATTGATAATTTTAGTTTGTAACTTTTTTATTATAGGATAAACATGGTATAGTTGTATTGTTTTTTTTTTATCAAAAAATATCTGATATTCATCAAATTTTATAGAAAATAAGTGAGTTGACTAATGAATAAGTCTTTATAGGATTAATTAAAAGCATTAAT
>JAODPA010076656.1:0-28187 GCA_025585075.1 Nepenthes mirabilis
TTTAAATAATAAAATATATTTGATGATAATTACATGATAACTTGAGGCAAGCAATCCTGCAATCATAACATTATCTTCTATGGAAAATATCGTCGTATTTGCATGTATTCACGGAATCAAATGTCGCAGTTATATCAAATTAAGAAATAGAATATAACCTGAATCAACGTACTTGTCTCTCAACCGCTGAGGCGGAGTAGGGAGTGTGGAAGAACTTTATACGGGTTCAGTATTCCGTTTGCATCCAGCAGCTTCTTGATCGAAACCATTAGTTGCACCTGGATTGAAATTTCTATAAGTTTCAGTCATTTATAGAGTAATACGTCAGAATGAGTCGCTCTTTTATAAGTCCGATGACATATTTTGTATAGCTATTTTTTGTTTTTTATTGCCAATCAGCGTGTCAGACACTCGGTGGCAGATTTGGCAAAGGTTTGGCACTTGATGCACACCAGACGGAAACTTGACCGGTGGACGGACAAAATGGTCGCACACAAGGTGTTGGCGACAGGGTGCTGAAGCAGGAGACTAGCAGAGGGATGACACGAGATCGGCACATGACAAGCTCTAGAGTGGCAGGTCAGTTTTTTTTATAAACTATATGCAGCTGTGTAGTTTAGCACGGTTTTTCGGCGGGTTCATTTCAAATTTTGACAGTAAATAAAGAGAGGAAGAAGAAAATCGGAAGAGGCGATTCTTCAATTTGGGCGAGGTTTTCATTCGAATTTCTTCCAATTTCTGGTATGTTGTACTAAATGTGCATTAAACACTTTAATCGATTTTGATTTCTCATTTTCACTCACATTTCACGTAATTTTCAAGTTTTCACTTATACAGGTATGTGAATTTTATTGGGAGGAAACTTGTATACTCATATTCAGAGTTGGAATGAATTAGTGTAACCCGATTGATTAGAGTAAAGCTTTGATTTGACATGCATCCTGTTAAGTTTTCTTATTTAATAGAAAGGTTTTCCACGTAAAAAACGGATTACCTTTTGTTACATATTTGGCAGTATTGTTGCCGTGCTGTAATTCGTCTCCTCATAAATTCAACCAAAGTAGGACAAAATTAATCCCTGGGTGAATTTCTCACTAAGTTGTCAGTGAGTTTTGGGCCCTTCTTTCCCAACAAAATCATCTACGAGAAACTAGCTTATGCAAACAAAGCTAGACACCAGAAACCATGTGCTTTGCCATTTAATTAGCTTGTGATAACGACTACAAATGCCTGCTTAATTTTATGTGGCAGATAATCAAGGACCTAATCCAAAAAAGAAAGATGATAACTGCACTTGATCTAAGCAGGTGATAGTGCACAAGCACCTAACATGAATGGGCCAATTACTTGACATCACGGATGTAAAAATTGGCAAATATATGTATTGTTATTAGGCTCTCTCGATATTGATATATGTTGTTCTATCGGTGATATACTTAGAAATATTGGCCGATATCGATAATATTGATATAGGCCACGAACAATACCAATACTGATATTTTGATTCATGATTGACATAATTTTCACTAATCAACTATTACTCAACTGAAATGAAGAGTCATCGTCCAGCTAGAAGAGCAAACAAAACTTACAACTTCGGGTGACTTGCTGTAGTGGATCTCATTAGCTTTCATCAGTCCGAGGCCGTGTTCTGCACTAATACTCCCTCTGTGCTTTGATGTCCATTCGTACACAAACGGTTCAATTTGCGCTAAAATCTGCAATTTATGGGGAAATGTTTAGTATACTGATTGACTCTAATAAACGAGATTGGGAAGGAACTTACGGCATCATCATACTTAGGAGCTGACATAACGAGATGTAAGTTGCCATCACCCATATGGCCAAATCCTATTACTTTGGCCGAATGACCTGACAGGCAAATATAATATGATCGCAACATCAAATCAGTTTCAAAACTCATGAAAGTTTGAACAATTTAGTGTGTCCTATGAGCTAATATACTTGAATATACATGCCCACTAGGATTTGTAAAACATATTACTACGAGGAATTTAACAAAATTTTACATCCAACGGTTAGTAATTCTACAGATTTTGTTTAAGAATATGTTTTAATCCAATAAAATATAAAAGAAAGGGAAAAAATAGAAAGAAAATGTATTTTGGTGTTTGGATTGGATGGAAAAATATGCGTGAAAATATTGTTATTTTATTGAAAATCATTTTTCATTTAAAATCAAGTGAAAAATTAAAACAAATAGAAGAAAAAAAAATCACTTTTCTATGTTAAAGACATATTTTTCTTCTCTTCATTTTTTCTTTAATAACCAAACAATGAAAATATCTTTCTTGATGATTTATTTCTTGTCAATATGAATTTCCATAATATCCAAACAAAAAAATAAAATATTATCTTCATTTTTTTTTCTTTTCATATCTTTTCCTTACTATTTTCATTTCCTTTATATATTCTTTGATCCAAACATGCCTTAGAAGAATGAGGCGATTTCAGTTTCTGAAAAATATGACTACTTGGTTGGTACAAATGCCCTCTAATAACTAGATCAAATCATGTCATGCCTAAGAAATTCAATTCATAAGATGGATTGGACTAATAGAGAAATGGACAATATATCATTAGCAAACAACATCAGATAGTGTGATTACCAAGCCGCATCCGCATTTCCTCAACAAGATCATACATCTTCTCCACAGGCAATGACAAATCATAGCTGTATAATACCCCTGCTTTCATCAATGCTTCAGATATACCCTAAAGGCATTACATACGGCAAAGCATGTCACTAGCAATGTTGTTAAAGCCTTCCAAAAATGTACGAAACAACAATAATATCATCTTTCAAGCTAAATGACAATCAGGGATAAGCCGCTGAAAACAAAGTACTAATAGTCTAATAACAACTAGTAAAGCGTAGGATAAATTGAATCATGCTGTTCTTTTTCTTCTTGTGTTCGTCTTCTCGGAAGGTTTGGAGGTCGATGTGCCATAGGAGCAGATGTTCTTGGCTGTTCGATTCGTAGCCTCTTGCAATCCAGTGGGTTGGGACCAGGTGGAAGGGGGTAAATCAAGCTTCGATGGTTTTCAAGTTAATCCTTGCTGCGGCTGTTTACTTCTTATGATGCACAAGTAACAATGTTGTGTTTAATGGAAAAACGGTTCCGGACCCAACTCAAATCACTGATTGTGCTTAGGACAAATTATACACAGTTGAATGGCTTGAGACAGGAGCTAGCCGTTCCATGTTCAGAGGCTAGGGACTCCTGTTGTCCCTTATTCATGCTCATGGTAGCTCTCTGACAGCTTTAGGCCTTCGATTGAGTTATAATGATGTGGATTGGGTCTTGAGCCAAGCTCCCGGTTTTGTTGTGTTGGGTTTTATAAGACCTTTGTCTTGTCCTCATGATTTGTACAGTTTTCTATTTTTATATACGAATTTTAATTACTTATATATTTATTTATTTATTTTTTGCCTCCTGCTATGTAAAGCTTGCAAAGCATCTAAAACAGCTTTAGACATGTAACTGATACTCTCATTCTTCGTTATCTACACAGAGACATTATAAGAATTCAGATAAATGAAAAACATTATCACTGGTTCATGAAAAACAGATCTACTTATTTTACTAGCAGAACAAAGAGAAAGAATACGCAAAAATGTGTAATTGCAGTTGGATGAATAACACTTTCAAATAGGAATCAACAAATCCTAAAATCAAACATCCCTAAATGACCGATTGAAAATCCAGATCCAAAAGTTAACTAGATTTATTAGTCTCATTATTTGATCTTATGGAAATCATATCCAAGAGGTGTATATGCTTGATAATGGTATGACAACATTTAAATATAAAACACACAAACAACAGAACCTCACGGATATGCCAAAAAGAAGATGCTTGATTTATGTCCTGTGCAATGACGCCATCAGATATCAAACCACTTCCCATTGAACAAAATAGGAAGGCCTCAAGCTTCTCCCTGGAGACATTTACCATAAACTGATTTAGACATGAAGATCATCTATCGTGATGTGATAAATTAGAGAGGAGAAACAATACTAACAAGGTAGTTGCACTAACCAAGCAAAATAATGTGTATGGAAAGAATAATTATCCATACATCATACAATGTTTTTTGCAATTAATGCAAACTTGGCCAAAATGAAATGAGACTAAATACAAAATCATTCAGAAAGTACACATATGCTTCTGCCATCGAAATTAGAACTAAGTAAATTTATCCTTTTTTCATGGTGCAATGAATGAAGTGCTCAAAACAAAGGTATGCCTTTGACCAACAATAAAGTTGTTATATTTTGGCTTCGAAATCATGGGTACATGTCACAAGAACAACCTCTTTGCCAAAAAACATGGATACTCTCCCAAGGCTTAAGTATCGATGTCCGACATGCGTCCAAATTTTTTTATTTTTTATTTTAATTCCGACGAGTTTGGAACATATTTTGGAAACCTTTGGGACATATTTATTATTCATATTATTGTTTATTATATTAGCTTGTCAAAAATATTATAATATAATTCATTTATGTTGGTTTAATTAAGCACTTTCTCATAATTTTTTTGCGTCAAGAAACAATAAATATACATATTATTAAGTCACTTTTATTAGTTTATTTTTGTAACAAAACTTGGTTCCAATAGGATTATATTTAAGTCTTTTTTATTTATTAATTATAATCAATCGTGGCTCATGACAAGCTCTTCAAAGATGAAAATAATCAAGTAAAAAAAGAGACTTAAATGCATTTACAACAATGGTTCCAAGTATGACGAGTACCAAAAGGACACTTATGCGCAAGTAACAGAATGGGTCACACTCGTACACACATAATCCGCGCACATGCAAAAGAAACAAAATAGACCACGCTTGTACATCCTTGAGGCATACACATGTGCAAATAATAGACGTTCCAATATGATCCGCACATAAATCACACATGAAGAGCACTCATACGCTGGCATTTGAGCCAGCGTATAAATCTCGTTGTTCAACCTTTTTTTTACCTAATTTTCAGCCTCAATTATAAATAGACTCCTTTTTCTTAGCTTAGTCGTCACCATGTGAAAAGAGAAGAAAAGGAGGGCCAGAGATGTAAGGAGAAAAAAAGAAAACCACTTCCATTACTTGTGAACCAAAAGTCAATATTTTCTCATCCTGAAATCATTCTACTATTATCAAATATTTGTTCCAAACTTGTGAGCCTTCAAAGTTCTAGACATGTTGGTTGTTCCCGATGCAAGGAAATAAGTCCAAGAGAAGATTGGAAGGAGTTCGATTCTATTGCTAGGAAGAAAATCAAAGAAATTCTTCAATAGAGATCACGTGTTAAGAGCAAATTAGCTAAGGGTTAGCTCACCTGCAACACTTGATCTGTCAGTTGACTTTTTCACAGCGAATTTACTTTAACTGTCTTAAGCTCGAGGGATTTTACTTGAAAACTATTTGGTTCTTAAGGTTTCATTTCGTCACCATATCCTATATTAATTTATTTCTACATTTTACTTATTACGTATATTAGTAATGTTGAATAATTAAAATTATTATTTTATATTTGTAGTATCTAAAGGTAAATATTCTTTATAAGTATTGAATATTTATATAATTTATTTTTCTGCATCGTAAAAGTGTCAAAACTATAGTAGTAAGGAGTACCCAATTTTTTTAATTGGTATCAAAGCCTATCCCAATCCTTGACGCTTTTGTCTGGATGAATACTAATCACTCTTGTCAATTTTGCCATACTTTAACGAAAATAATTATGATTACTAGAAGATTCCCGTGAGAGTTATCCTAAAATTGCTAGACAAATGCATATGGCTATTTGTAAAGAGAGGGCGGGCTCCTCGCACTACAACTGTGAATGGGGTTACATCCCCAACAGAACCAACCACGTGATCTAGCGATGAGCTAAACCACAGTAATTGGAATAACAAAGGCATCTATGTTATTTTTATGTTAATCTCACATGATGAGTTTAAAAGGTGTCAATTTATGAAATTGCTAAGGAAGTTTGGAATATTTTATAAATCACACATGAATGGACAAATTTTGTTAAAAACTCAAAATTAAAAATATTGGCCACTAGGTTTGAAGAACTCGATATAAAAAATGATGAAATATTTAACAAATTTTATGCTAAATTAAATAATATAGTTAACTCTACCTTCAACCTATATGTAAAGTACGGATCTTGAATTAAATTTTTAATGATGATTAATTAAGTTATATTAATGTAAATATTGAGGTCAAATGAGATTTTGAATCAAAGTCAATTTTCTGTTCGGTTTACATCAGACTAAGTGACGCCTGAATGATACCTGACTAACACATAAACACGTTTTAAGCAAAACGGTCATACCCGATGTGCACCTAAGAAATAGATGATCGTGTCGGAAACAAAATGTCCGCTCCTGAGAAGCGCTCGAGTGTCGCACGTGTGCTATTGGGACAAAATGTTAACACCTGATAGGCGCAAGTGCACAGTAGGGATTTTGCCTCGGTGCATAATTCACGCATGATGAGTCAGCTTGCTATAAATAAGTTTTTCGACCGATTTTGGGTTATTTTGAGCTAATTCTTGAGAAAAGAGAGAGAAGAGAGAAAAATGTGAAAGAAAAATCAAAGAAAAATTAAGCAATCTTTGAGTAAAATCAAGTTAAGGCAAGTACATTCAAGCCCTTTTTCTTTCATTACTGATCCTTCTTTACTTCTTTGAACATTTATTTCTCCAAATGTTAATGCATTCCATAATTTCGTATACGTAATGTTTATACCTCATATGCATGTACTCTCATTTTCATTTCACAAAATTTTTATGAAATACATGATCTTATTTTATGTACACTATGCTTCCAAGCAAATTTTCTGCAATAATGCTCCTGTATGTCCTTAAATTATGTCTAAATGCTCTTACATGTTCTTGATTTTCAGATACATATTCTTGTAAGTCTTAAATTTTTAAGTATATGTTCTAAATGCCTTGAAATTACATTATTCTTGCATGCTTTATAATTGAAATGAAGTACCGAGATTTCATAACTACTCTTCTTTCCATTAAAAACTGAAATGAATAATTTCTGTAAGTTTGCAAATTATATAACATAGCTTTTGCATATTTCAAGATTGCATATTCAAATTCCTATTAGACCTATGATGTATTGCATGCTATATATTTGAAAAAATAAAGAAGCAAACTCTACATAAGTTAAAAGATAATGATATTTTCTCCGGTATGAAAAAATATAAATGATATGTTCAAATTTGAGTAGAGTTTTCATTTTGATTATACATGGACCATTGTAAAGAATTGATAATGATATATTATGATATGTCCTAATATATTATAATGATAATTGAGATCTAACCTATCATCCGCGGGCTGAAAGCGGCATTCGACATCGTCTATAGGATTATATGTATAATACCCCACCTATGGGTCTTGAATAGTAATGTATATCCTTTGGTTGCATTGAAATATACATAGTCCGAGCTTCGATAATCACTTCTTTGTTAGTAAGGTCACTACTGATCATTAGTTCACAAGTTTTTAGGTATTTAAGTATATTTCATTTATTGATATAGTTAAATATGTTTGACATTGCAATTATATATTTGAGTATGATTATAAAATTGTACAGTTTATTTAAATGGTCATCAACTAAAACTTGCATAATAAGTTTATAAAATAATGTTATTGGTTTTACAGATATTTGATTATGTCATATTCCAGTATATTTTTTATATATATTATTTACTTATAAAAATTTCATGTCTTGTTGAATAATTGACTCATTCTTACTTTTATTTTACTAACCTTATAAATTAAAAGGCTCAGGGCACACTTGCAGGTGACTGTATTAAGGGAAACACTACTCAAGGATTAGAATTAGGATATTGAGTTTAGATGGCCTATTATGTTTCAGAATAATAAATTTAGGGTGGTCATTTTGGTATAATTTATTCGTACTATAATATTTAGTTTATGGCAATGTATTTGTCAATGATTGAGTTTGATTTCGATTTTTAGTCTAACAGTTTGTCCAAGTCATGATTTTCTTACTCTGATTTTGTATAGATGCATCTCCTTACGTATATTTCAAGGTCTTGTACGGTCGGTATCCGGAGCTATTTTTGGGTATTGCATTTCGAATCCCATGATTTGGCTTATCATTTTATTCAAGTAGTTTGTCGGTATTTGTTGTTTTCCAAGTTTGCGTCCCAATATTTTAACTTAGGTTTTGGTCTGTGGATAAATAAATAAATTTCTAATAATTAACGATTAAGAATTAATTTAATCACACTTTGGGATGAGGACATAACACTAAGAGAGAAAATTATTAAAAAAAGAATTGTCCAAAAAGTATTGAGGTCCTTACCCAAGCCATTTTGACCAAAGGTCATAGCTATTAAAGAGAGTAAGGATCTTCATAAGATAAAAATTAAAGAGTTAGTTGGATCTCTTCAAACTTATGATGTCTTTCCCACAATAAAAATGGGAAATATATCACCATGTGATCCGCAAAAGAAAGTCCTGTGATGACTTAGGAGATGAGTCTATAGACAATAAGGAAATTGCTTTCTTGGTGAAACAATTTAAAACCTTTTTTAAAATAATAAAAAAATCTCATAGAAAGTCAGAAGACTCATCCAACTATAAGAGAAATGGTGATAAAGAAAACGAGTTTAAGAGCTGGAAATTTAAAGGCATTCAATGCCACGAAAGCTAAGGGTTGGACACATTAGAACTGCATGCCTTAATTTTGAGCGTAACAATGGCAAAGCCTTGTGTACCACCCTTTTTGATGAGTAGACTAAGGACAATGAAAGTAAGATTTTCAGTTCTAGAAAACACTCCATTTATATGTATAGCCTTTGTGTCAAGTGTCGAGAGGGATGGTGACTCTACCTCTATTCATGATGAGGAATCTAATAATTCTTATCAATCAGACTCCAAATTAGAAAATGGGTTAAATGACCTTCGTAAGGCTTCTAACAAGTATCACAATAGCTTAGTAACTAAACGACTAAATAAAACTATTTCAAAAAAGGCTGACGAACTAGAATATAAAGTGAAGATCTTGAAAGATTTGTCCAAAAAGGAAGAAGGCTTAAAAATCTCATGTGATGAAATTATTGCTCTTAGGACAATATAAAGTACTTAGAAAATGATCTAAAAAATCTAAGGACTAGTTGGACATGTTCGCAGAAAGTACAAAAATGTTTAACCATATGTTTGGTCTAGGCAACGATTAGGCTTGGTTTTTACAAAACCAACACATAAGTGACCCACCCCGTGACTACCATTTTAATATTGACTACCCAGAGTAGCACAAAAAAAGGAAGTGACCACTTTGATCCATCGAGAAAAGAAGCCCATGCGAGCTCATCCTTAAAGTCAATCCAAGACTCGCACAAAAAGAACCCTCTTCATTGGGAAGGTTGTCCCCATATATGCTGGATGTGAAAAGGGATGGCACATTCGCCTAAACTGTGTAGAGATCATGTGGAGTCATCATTCTATTAAGCTCGGTAGAGCATCTAAGCCTTCTATTTTCATTAGATTGGAACCTACTTGTCACCATTGTGGTGTCTTTGGTCACATCTATCCCCATTGTTCTCTACTTAGTTTTAGCAAACGTAGACGTAACTTAAATGTAAAAACTTGGACTAGTGAGGATGACCGAAAGAAGATAACATCTCATCCAAACTCTAAGAGAACATGTATGGATTCTAAGTGCCGAGATAGAAAATCTCATGCTGTTTTCTCTAGGATGATGCCTAGATCACTTTCTCATGTACTGCACCCTCCTTCAAAATTCGTGCCTACTTGCTATTCATGCGGCTAACACGGCCACATTCAGCTCCATTGCCATAAGTCTTCTTCTAGGAAGTTTTGAGGTAGATCCTCCAGAGAGATAGGGCTCAGACATGAGATGCAACACTTAAGTGGGATGGTATCGAGTTTGACTATGATCGTCAAATGTGACCTTAAATAAAATAAGTTTGGTTCAATCCATGTATACTTAAATAGGCCAACCCATCTCTCAGAAAAATGTGCTTGGGTAAGTAGGAAGACTTGGCCTCTAAAGCGAAGCTATCACATGTTACTCAATAGTAGTTCTCTTGTGCAATGTGCATATAAATTAGAGTGCATTTAGAATAACAGCATGTATGCATATTTTGTTTTCAAGAACAATAGTTTTTTAAAAAAACAAAAATATAAAATTTTGAAAAATTTCCGCCAATGAGTAAATAATTTAAAATTTATTCGAAGATAAATAATTTCTCATGCAATTAATGAGTGGGTTTGTTCATTCACCGAATTTTTGTATCTTCATAAAAGAGATTTGTTATATATTATTCTGTATACATATTTACTGCAAACATCATACTTTGTTGATTATGACATTGACTGCTTTTGTGTGTTTTGAGTCGACAATTGTAAGTGGCCTTGGACTACCTCGATATTCAATTGACCTTGGAGTAATTGAACCTAAACTCAAAAAATAAGCACTCTTGGAAAAAATAATTACGTTGTTAATGAGTTTCTGGTCAATACTCATCCAAAAAAAAGGGGAAGAAAATTTTTATAAAAATTGTGCTCCTTAATGCTAGGATTCTCATTTAGGGGAGCAAAATTATTGAAATGAGTTTAGGCCTTAGTGGTGTTGAGTTTGACTTTTTCTTTTGAGTTTATCCAAAACAAACTAAGGATTTCAATATCATAGCCCAGCTCCTCCGCAGTTTAAGGTTTTGATGTTTTTAATAATGTAAGTATTTCACTACACGTACAGCATATTATATACCTCATTTTCATTCATTTTGTTCAAAAAGCATTGCTTGAATTTTTTCCATAATTATTAAATTCATGAATTTTTTCTTTTATTTTGAACATTGAATTTTACCAATATCACTAATTGTTGTTGGAAATTTTAGTATTATTTTTTTTATTGTTGTTCAACACATCCTGCATTTTATACACATCATTGTAGTTAGAGCATTTTTCATCACCGTTCAACAAGATGTTCGAACACCACAGAAGTATAACATTCGAACGCCACCTTGATCTCTTCTTTCAAACCTTCGATTCCCACTCATTTTTCTTCAAATCCCACTCAAAATTTGTAGGTTTACCTCATAATCTAGTGGATCTGGCTCTTCTCCTGACATTTATAATCGAAATCCTCTCGATTATGTAGATCTTGTTTGTTTCTTGCATATTTTCACATCTTGATAGTTCTGTCTTTTTTTTTTTTTTGAATTATCATGCATCATTCTCGATAAATAATGTTAAAATCATGCTTAGAAGTGAGGTATTCATCTTTAACCTTGCTGGCTCATCTAAATCTAACCAAACAACTCAAATTTGTGCGTAGAGATAACCAACAGAACTGGTAAATTTGGCGAGGGGATTCCAGCTTTATTGGCTTATTTCTATGAATAAATTTGATTCCAATCGAGTTATATTTGAGTCTTTTTATTCATTAACTATGATAAATTGTGACTCAAGATAAACTCTTAAAAGATAAAAATGATCAGGTGCACAAAACTGCTCATACACATTTAGGACTGTGGCTCCACGCATGACATACACTTGAAGGGCACTCGCTCACAAGTAACAAATAGGTTACGCTCGTGTGCACTTGATCCGTGCATGTGCGCAAGAACCAGAATGGGTCACACTCATGCGCACTTCAAGCACACAACTGCATAGATAATAGTAGCTTCCTGAATGATCCACACAAGAATTGCATATGAAAAGTGCTCATACATGATGACATTCAAGCCGGCTTATAAATTTTTCTATTTCATGTTTTTTGTCCTAATTTTTAGCCTCACTTATAAATAAACTTTTTTCTCTTAACCTAACCATCACCGATGAGAAAAAAGAAAAAAGTAAGAGCTAGAGGAGTGAGAAGAAAAAGGGAAAAACTCTTCCATTATTTGTGATCCAAAAATCAAGGTTTTCGAATCCCAAAATTATTATCCCACCGTCAAACACTTGTTCCAAACTTATGAGCCTTCAAATTTCCATTGGCAGCTTAGATCTTAGAGTTCCACAAGTGTTAGTTGTTTCCGAGATACTAAAATAAGTCCAAGAAAAGATTGAAAGGTGTCTAATTACATTGCTAAAAAGCAAATCTGAGGAATTCTTCAGTAGGAGGTCACATATCAAGAGTAAGTTAGCTAATAATCAACGCATCTGTGCCACCTCATCTGTAAGTTAACTTTTTGATAATAGATTTACTTTAATTGGTTTGAGAAACTCAGGATATTTTACTCAATAACTATTTAGTTTTTAGATTTCTTTTCGTCATCACATCATATATTAATTTATTTCTACATTTTATTTATTACATATATTGGTGGTGTTGAATGAATAGAATTGTTATTTTATATTCGTAATATCAAGAAAATATTATTTACATGCATTGAATATTTGTGTAATTTATTCTTCCGTATCGTTAAGGGTCAAATCCATAATCGTTATGGATTACCCAATTTTTTTCATATATTTATTTCTTAGTATAAAATAGTGTTGTTTATTTCTGACTTTGATTAACATATCCTCAATGTGTCATAACCTTATTTCCCAAAAAAAAAAAAAAAAAAAGAATGTTTGCATGTCAGTTCCGTGTTGTGTTAGTTTCCTGTGTATGCTTTTTAGCTTCTTTGCATCTGAATCTTCTCACACACATTGCATGAGCCTCATACACCGAGCCACCCTTTTTATGAATTGTTCAGACCTTTAGCACCCCAATACAGTTCTTTTTGTTTGCTCACTCAAGCAGGGAACACAAATGGATAGCCAAGAAAAAAAAAGGAAAGAGTCAATAGCAAGATGTATACTTGTCATGGGATTCATCACTGCCAGTTGTCTCGATCAAAATATAGAAGTTGTGCACTGAGGGAGGCAATGGATTTCGAACACCTTCTAAATGATTCAAAACCTGTTGCACAATTAGTCAGTTCAAAATATGAATTAGATGATGATACTATGAATGCCAAACAAAAGAAAAGTTACATTGAAAGTTGATTCACGACAAAATGAGATCACATATACATCACGTTGCAGAAAACAAATACATGATTCACAAGTATTAATATTTACCAAAGATAATTTACAAAACAATTTGAATTACTGTCAATTTTTCCAACTAAGCAACAAAAAAAAATTGAGTTCCCCCACCACTACTGACAAAACGGAAAGGCTCCCTCTTTTCAGCCATCAATATCAATGCATCTTTAAGTGCTCATAGGGGATCAGACAATGGATGTGAGATATATACATAGATATGGAGTTATGCACAGAAACGAAGTTTAAAAGTCAAAGCTTGAAATAACACCCACTCTGCATCGGGTTACACTACGAACATGACACCAATATCATTACATATTATTAGATTATCGATTTTTAAACATAAGAACATAATGGATATGTAGCATAGAATGTAGGGAGAATATATTGTACCAATCATTAAACTTGTGCCTAAATGTTGCTCCAAGCTGGATATGGATACACCTCACACTTGTGTGCCTAAATGTCAAACTGAATTATTGAACAAGGAGACTCAGTTTTATTGGATCCAGTGCTTGGATACAACAAAGGAAAATGTCCTAGCCATACAATGAAACGGCACTATTTTGTGGCTTCTACTATCACACCTTGAAAATCTGAATGTTTGATATGACTACTATGAATGTAACACTGAGTGTGTGTTTTACACTGTTAGAAGCAGAACTGATCTTGTGTTTTTCACTGTCAATTTCAGAGATCTGCATGTCTATTTGTTTAAGCATGTAGGTCACTTATCAACACCGTGTTCCCATATCAAGCATTTAGACTCCAGCATGGCCATTTCAAACAGTTAAAAAGAACAGTCATGAATGAACCTTCAAGGTGGCTTTACTCTTTTTTTTATCCATCTCTTCATAGGCACTCTAAGGTTACTAACAATTATTTCAAATTACCTTTTTACCAAAATAATGATGAAGACTCTAACTTCATCACTTAATGCAGCCCTAAATGATTACCCTGCTTTTGCTCCAAATCATAACGACAAAAAAGTAGCAGTTTTGTGATAGATGCCATATGATTGAGCCCTAGATTCTCATCTCCCACACACAAGATTCTCCAGAATGGTTACAATGTGTTATCTCTGTGCCTGTTCAATTTGTGTGTCAGTACAAAAATGTAAGCAAGAGAGAAGCCCCCCCTCCTAGTTCCTCTGTTGTAATTGTGTATCAGGCGCATAAAAGGAAATCTGAACCCTTGACATAGGTAGGAGAGAACTCAGGAAGGCAATGCTGCTAGGCCAATGGGCCCTAGGCATTTCTTTCCAAATATTCCATGACAAGATGATGTGACAACCATGAAGAACTGTGTGCATAGACACACAAACAGGAAGTAGACAGAATATCTTCAAATCTATAACCGCTTACCAGCTCCATAGACTGGCTATCCAAAAGCTCAAACGCAGATAAAACTTCCCCAAGTTTCCTTTTGGCTTCCAGTAAAAGTTTCTGATAGGTAGAAACAATAGCCAGAGAATATAGTAAAAAACATATGGAAGAATTATTAAAGCATCAACGTAATTGACAGAAATGAAGGAAGTGACAGCTGTGACATGCTTCAATGATACAGGGTGTAGAGCAGAGGGCTTTGATAATTAAGAGAAGATATATTTGCAAGAGCAAAAAAAGGGACTGCCCAAGTCAGACCACTGTCAAATAGTGGCGCTTTATACAGACATACATTAGCCTGTTGCTTTGTGGATTAAGTTGACAAATATTGATCAAAACATGTTTTCAGTTCAACAAACTTGTTTACCCAGTTCTACTGATTTTCCAGAGTTCAAACACTTCTGTTTAATTACTGCAATGTATGGTAGGAAGGCCAGAAAGGTAGCTGATTCACGGGTGAATTGGCCGGTCCAACTAGTCCAGTCCAGGTTAAATACCATTGAAAAACAAGTAATCAGCATTCAATGTAACAGAAGATTCTGAACATTATTCTACAAACTAAAATCTGATTCAGAGAAAAATGACAAAGTTTGCAGTAAATGCTTCTTCATACATCCCAATTGAGAGAACTTCTATCATATAGGATATTACAAGAGGAACACATTCCTGATTTTCAGAAACTGATGGGAATAATTGCGGGGATTGGAATATTGATATGCCTAATTGCAGGGATCATATTAA
The DNA here is from genome assembly GCA_025585075.1 of Nepenthes mirabilis. Lineage (NCBI taxonomy): Eukaryota > Viridiplantae > Streptophyta > Magnoliopsida > Caryophyllales > Nepenthaceae > Nepenthes > Nepenthes mirabilis. Next base: position 15,211 of record JAODPA010076656.1, read on the forward strand.
TCAAACCTAATAATGGAAAGTTAAGACTAAATTCTAATTCATAGTAATTATAGCAATTGAGGGCAATGGATCACTAGCATATTCTACCCAAATCCCTCATCAAATTAATATTGGTTGATCAAGAAGTATAAATTTTCCTATGAGAAATTATGGCGTCATTGAGTCATGACCTTGGTAAGCACATCAACAATCTAAAGACCGGTGGAAATGTGTGGGAGAGTGATAAAATGTGTATCCACAACATCCAGAATATAATGACAACTACCTCAATATATTTGGTTCTTCCACTATAAACAGGACTGGTAGCAATCTAAATAGCACTAGTATTGTCAGCATATAGAAGAGTGACATCAAGCTAAGAGAAGCCAAGTTCAGCAAGTAGTCCACGAAGCCAAACAATTTAAGAGCAAGTAGCAGACATTGAATGGTATTCAGATTCAATGGAAGATTCAAAGACACGATCCTATTTTTTCCTCTTCTAGGACATTCGAGAGTGTCCTAAAAACATACCCTAGCCTATAACTAAACAATGAGTATCTAGACACTTCATCCAATCAGTTTCACTAAAAGCAACAAGATAAATATGAGATCTAGTAGGAAAGAACAATCCACAAGCATAAGATCGTATAATATGATGTACAATAGCCAAATGAAGATGTCATGAAGAGTGCATAAACTGATTAACCTGCTAAATTAAAAACAACATATCAAGTCATATAATAGTTAAGTAGTTTAAACTCCATACTAATTGACAATACAAAGTAGGATTAAGAAAAAGATCTCCCTCTTCACATCGGTATTTCATGTTAACCTCTAGAGGAGTTTCAACTAGCGACAAATCATAAAGACTAGTCATATTTTTTTGATTTAAGAAGATACCTGAAAAATTGGCATGGAGCTCTAATCCCAAAAAATACGTAATAATACTAAGGTCTTTCATATGAAACAACACTTAAAGGTGTTTCTGAAGTCCGGAAATCAAAGTAGGAACTATCACAATACTTACAATATCATCGACGTAAACCAATAAGATGACAATACCGGTTGATGTCTTGCACAAAAATAGAGAGAAGTCATATTGGCTCTAAATAAAGGAGAGAAATAGAGTAGACCAAAATTTATCAAACCATGCTCGGGGTGCTTGTTTCAAACTATTAATAGACTTGGTCAATTGACAAACATCAATCAAAGTAGAGGAGATTAAGCAAGGAGGTGTAATGCAAATTTTCTTTTTAAGATCATCATGATACAAAGCATTCTCAACATCAATTTGAGGGCATAGCTAGCCTTGAGAAGCTGCAACAAAAAGTATTGTCCAAACAATAGTCATTTTAGTCACCGGAGCAAATGTCTTCTCATAATCTACCCCATATTCCTACTTATTAAAGACAACAACCAACCAAGCATTATAATGATCTAGGGTTCCATCAGAGCGGAGTTTGATAGTGTAGACCCATTTATAGCAAAAAACTTTACCATTAGATGCGCAAGGAACAATATCCCATATATAATTTTCCAAGAGAGCCCAAAGTTTCTCATCCATTCGTTTCCTTCAACACTCATGTTTAGCCCTCAAAATAACATGAAAGAATAGAAGTGTAAGACAAAGTAGCATAAAACCATACCAATCAGGAGGACATGACACTCTAGTAGATCGACGAAGAGAACCATCAGAAATTATATCAAGATCGAGAGAAACTGTTGCAGTAGCCTTAGGCCACACCACATGCTCGAGAGTTAAAGCAGTCTCAAATGGGAATCCTCAAGAAGGGGCATAGGTGGCCACAATTGTGTGTACATTAATTCGGGTTTGAACTTCTTAGGAGAATTGAGTTCAGGTTTCAAAGCAAGGAACAAAAAATTAGTTCATGTGATGACTCAACATGTGAGGGAAAGAAGTGTTAGTTGTCAAAGAAAATAATATTACGACAAATATGAAAGCGGTGAGAGCCTGGATTATAGAAAAAATAACTTTTCTGTGAGACACTATATCCAATAAAAGCACATCTAACGGATTGATCCGAAAGTTTATGACATTCATGTGGAACAAAAAATTAGTTCATGTGATGACTCAACATGTGAGGGAAAGATGTGTTAGTTGTCAAAGAAAATAATATTATGAGAAATATGAAGGCGGTGAGAGCCTGGATTATAGAAAAAATAACTTTTGTGTGAGACACTATATCCAATAAAAGCACATCTAATGGATTGATCCGAAAGTTTATGACATTCATGTCGAACAAAAAATTAGTTCATGTGATGACTCAACATGTGAGGGAAAGAAGTGTTAGTTGTCAAAGAAAATAATATTACGAGAAATATGAAAGCGGTGAGAGCCTGGATTATAGAAAAAATAACTTTTGTATGAGACACTATATCCAATAAAAGCACATCTAACGGATTGAGCCGAAAGTTTATGACATTCATGTGGAGGTTTTTGAACAAAACAAATGCACCCGAAAGTATGCATATCAAGATAGCTAGGGTGATGATGAAAGAGGCGATAATAAGGAGAGTTGAAGTTCAAAGTTTGTACTGGTAGTCTATTGATTAAGTTGACCGCAATAGATAAGGCCTCAAACCAAACTTAGATAGCATAGAGGATTCAAGCAATAAGGTGGGATCAACATCCAAAAGATGCTGATTCTTTTGTCCAACTACACCATTTTATTATGGTATATAAGGACAAGAGCATTAGAAAATAATTCCTTTTTGATGTAGAAATATATGAAAGTCGTGGACATATATTCCCCACCCAAATCAAATCGCAATACTTTAATGCATGTAGAAAATTGATTCTCCAAACAAGCCACAAACATCTTAAACACGATGACTACCTCATATTTTGAATTAATAAAATAAATCCAAGTATATCGATTGTGGTCATCAATAAAAGTCACGAAATACTTATACTAAGCATGAGAGAGAACATGTGCATTTCCCGAGACATCACTTGTAAGATATGAATCCCAAGAGATCATTTTAATGATGTTTAATTTAACTGAATTGATGGATTTTTTACATTAAGTAAGATTTTGGGTCCAAAATTAAGTATTAGATCAAAATAAATTAAACTATATGGCACCTGACGTGCACCTAATTCACACATAAGCACATTTTGGATAGAATATCTGCACCTGAGATGCGTTCGAGTGGCGCACGAATATGTTTAAGCCAGAATATTGACACCTAATGGGCGCTCATATGCGGTATGGATTTCGTCTCAACGCCTGAACCGTGCTTGACTGATACTCATGCACCAGTTTCTTATAAATAGGCCTCTTAACTGATTTTGGCTCATTTGCAGCAAAACTTTGAAATAAGAGAGAGCAAGAGGAAGAAAATAGGAAAAAGAAGAGAGCGAAAGAAAGAAAATGAGGATTTAAAGTGAAATCAAACAATCTTTGAGTAAAATTAAGTGAAGACAAGTGCATCCGAATCATTAATTCTTTTGTTGCTGATCTTTTTGGCAATTCTTAAGCATTTCTTGACCTAAACACTCGTGTATTATTTTTGTATTTAAACTGTTTTAGACTTACATGTCTGTGATCCCATTCCTATTTCATAAAATTTTGTGAATTGCATGTCTTAAATTCATACAAATCCTATTTAAACACTGAATTTCTGTATCAATACTCTTCCATTCTTTAAATTCCCTATATATGTTCCTGCATGACCTTAATTTCTACATAAATGTTTCTGCATGTTAACAATTTCTATCTATTTATTTCTACATGTTTTTACTATGAAAGAAACCGATGAACTTACATCAAACTATCTTGATTTTCCTAAAATTTATGTACAATGGCCTTTGCATGTTTCTAAATTATACAAATAAATTCCTACATGCCACATAATTGAAGGAAAGTTAACGAAAACTCTATATTAGCTTTAATGAAAGGAATTATTTTCTTTGACATGAGAAAAATAATAGTATACTTGCATTCGAGTAGAGTTTTCAGTTTTGACCATATATGAACCATTGTAGAAAATTGACGGAATATATTCAAACATGCCATAATATATTATTATTAAATCAAAAGTTAAACCTAACATCCACGGGTCAGAATAGTGGCATCTAACCCTGACTATACGGAATAATATATAATTGACTCACCCATGAGTCGTAAATAGTAACGTATGGCCTTTGACTATATGAAAACAATCATAACCAAATTTTAATATTCGTCATTTATTGCTGAGATCATCAATCATTAGTCCTTTATATATTAGTATGATTTTGGCATTGTTTGGACATTTGCACAATTTTAATATATTTGACCATGATTATACAGGTATTGCAAGTTTATTCAAAAATTAATTTTATCGGCATTTTTTAAGTTTGATCATGGGATTATCCTCAACATGTTTCGATCGATCCATATCCACATATGAAAAAATATATATCTAACTAAGCATTAGATTCATTCTTATCTCTATTTTTGCTAACCTTCCAGATTAGCGGGCTCAGTAACTTGCAGGAGTTTTGTATCGTGAGGAGAAGGCTTTAGGAGATTAGTCCAGAATGTTTTATTCATAATATTGTAATAATTCAAATTTGTTGTTGATATCTCGGTTAATGTGTATTCGACCGCAGGCCAATGATATCGATGGTGATTATGATGGTACTAGTTAGGTTTGTTACAATAATGGTTAAAAGTTATAATTTGATACTCTGATTTTGGTAAAGATACTTTTTCTTATAATTTGAGGTCAAGTAATTGTTATTATTCAGAGCCACTTTTGGAATTGGCTTTTAGGTCCTGTGATTTTATATTATATATTATTTCAATTATTTAACGATATTCATTGTAAGTTCACATCCTAGTCTTCGGTTTGGGTTTAAGTCAATTAATTAAGCAAACTAATTAGTGGGTCTTAATCTAAAATTTGATTTTAAGTAAAATTTGATTTATGGAATAAATTAAATGGAATTTTCAGGATCCAGGACGTGTTTCCTCACATCACTATGCATGATATCAAAGCTTTTGTAGCACAAATATCGAATGCAAGAAAACAAAGGGTTTTACTCTTTGCAAATTTACATGTAAAGCTATTGAAAGCTAAGTGATAGTTAGAAAATTGATCTTTGTTGCCCAATAACCCAGAGTTTAAAAATTAGGATAAACTCAACAAAAATAGGATGACCCAAACATTTGTGCCATATGGTACTCTTATTATTAAAAGTCGTGCATGCTAAAGATGAACCGAGAATGGAAAAATATAACGGAAATAGTCTTCCAACTTTAGGCCTCTTCGCAAGCATCTTTCCTAACACATAATCCTGCACAAGACAACCATTAGAAGTGAAATGAACATCATAGTTATTATCAATTAATTGTCCTATCGAAATTAGACTAGTAGAAAGTTTGGGTGATATGAAAACTTCTTTGACAGAGGCATTGATATCACTAATAGCCATGATAGGTAAATTACTCCCATTAGCAATTTGAATATCAGATGAACCATGATACTTATGAATATTTTTTAGCACGTCAAGAGAACTAGTCATATGATTTGATGCATAAGAATCAACAAGCAAAGTTTGAGATAATGTAGTACCACTACCTTGAAGACTTAAGGCTGAAAAGGCCGAGAGAATTATCTTTGTTAGTTTGCCTAGTTTGGGGACATGTTGGACATTCTATGTTAATATGTCCTAATTTCATACAATAGCTACAACATTTCTTTGCATAGTTGATAGAAATATGACCAAAGTCCTTGCAAATGAAACATTGGACTTTGCGCATCTCTCTACCCTTCCATTTTTCTTGGGCCACATATGCGACCGTTGTGGCATTAGATAGCATTCCGTCCTGCTCAAATGTGGCTTGTGTGAGAATATGTTGTTCTTCCCTAAGTAACTCATCAAAATAAATATCCAATGGAGGAGGATCCTGGGACACTAAATTGGAGCGTATGACTTCAAATTTGGGACACAACTTCATAAAAAATTGGCCCCTCTTATTTTGTTCATGAACCACTTGAACGACGGATAGGGATTCAAAAGGAACTTTTGAATAAACAATATCTAAAAATTCTATCCACAAGTTGTAAAAACCAAAATAATAACCTTGAATAGTGAGATTGCATTGAGAGTAAGTGGCAACATCGTATTCCAATTGAAAGCAATCTGCAGTGTTATCATGATCGTAAACCTTCTTCAAATACTCCCACATTGTTTTGGAAATTGTATATGGTCTCAGGTTTAGAACAACCAATGGATCAATAGATCCTAGAATCCAAATCATCACTCAAGCATCTTAAACCTTCCACTGAGTTAACTTTGTAGGGTCCTTAGGAACTAGGTCACTTCCCTCTATATGACATCAAAGATCCTTTCCAGTAATGAGTAATTCAAGTTTAAATTCCCATGCTGAGTAATTTTTTCCAATAAAATAAACTCCAAAATAATCAAAATTATTTAGAGACATGATGGTAGAATAATGAAATTCAAGAAAGTCCAAAAAAGATTGCCCCTTTGTTTGGTATCCCAAATGAGAAATCCAAATTGAAAGCAAAATGGAAAAGTCAATAATGTGATAACTGCCCCCTTTATTTATTATCCCAAAATAGGTTCAATCCAAACAAGACCTTTAGAAGCACACCCACCTTGTCTGAATTAACCTAAAGAGAATTTAATCACCGCCACTACAGAATACAATAACAGGATCACAATTTGCAACAAAGAAGAAGACAAGGGAGAAAACCAGGCGAAGGCAATGGTGAGCATGATTACTGCATGACTACAGCAGCAGCAAGTATGGAATCCCCTTTTTCACAACCAAAGATTCCGACTGCCTTCTTGCTAACCCACAAAATAACGAGGATGAAGTCCTCACTCCAGATTCTAGCGATGATAACAATGAAGGCAGAGGATGCCGACATACCCAAAAATCTCAAGAAATATCTCAAAATCAAGATCCTCTCAACCGTCGACCGAGAATGAGATTAACCCAATGACTTTCTAAACCACACAAGGTTACCAAGGATGAATTTTTTTAGTGTTTTGGCTCTGATGCCATGACAAAGTTTGCCAAAAATGCTTCATACCTTTCAATTGAGAGAGCTTCTATTATATAGGATATTACAAGAATAATACATTCCTGATATTCAGTGACTAATGGGCATAATTATAGGGATTACAATATTGATAAGGTTAATTATAGGGATTATATTAATTATGGCTAATAACGGCTAGTTAAGACTAAATTCTAATTTATAAAAATTAAAGCAATTATGCGTAATGGATCACTGGCATACTCTACTGACAAAATAGGCAGTAAGTAGTTATGCATACATATAGTGAGAGAGAAATATGCATACATATCAATAAGGATCTCTGTAATCCTTATAGCCCAAAAAGGAACTGGACTTCTAGTGCAGATTTAGCGATATAATCAGCCCAAAGAAAGACAGCAGATGGGAGAATGGAAGAAAGGGTCTTGGTCATTGAATCAACCAGATGAAGCATAGACTCGATTAGTATCAGAGAATATTTTTATAAGAGCTTAAACTTTAGTGTCCCTAGCTGTCAATATGAGTTAGAAACATCAGAACCAAGAAATAAATATCAAGGTGAATGTAAGCTACCTGACAGCTGAGATAGTCATTACATGCCAGGAAAGCAAGATTAATTGCTGACAGCTTTGGAGGAGTAAGTATGGAAACTTTAGTAATAATTCCCAGAGACCCTTCACTCCCTACACCCAGAAAAGCAGAAATATGATAACAAATCAACCAATAAAAGCCCAATCAATTTGTAGGAAAGAACAAATATCAGGATTCTTTCACAAACCTATAATTAAATGCTTCAAGTCATACCCAGTATTATCTTTTCGTAATGTTCCAAGCATGTCCAGCACAGTACCATTGGCCAAAACAGCTTCAAGACCTAAAAACATGCTCCAAAACAAAATCCAATGTGATAGAACACTAAGTCATGTGCCTTAGTAATTGGGGCATTTGACGAATGGTAAAGATTGGGGCTACTTAGTAATTAACACAAAAAAGTTCAAAACATTAGGCTAAAATGAGAGAGTACCTCAGGGAGAACAGAGAGTACCTAACGGAGAAGAAATTTGACAGCAAGACAAGCTCATGGGATGGATAATATGGAGGAGCTTGTGATGATGGTTATTGACAAAGATTTAATACTTACCTAGCTCCCCCATTTTGTTGTGATTGTTTTAAAGTATTCCCTATTTCTATAGATATTGAATCGTTGCTAGCTATTAATTTCCTAATTCTATTGCTGAATAGTTGCCTTGAATAATTTCCTGTCTTTGGTTGCATTTGCCCTTTCTGAAAGAAGACTTTCAGCCAGGTGTTGGTCCTTCTTCTTCTATTGGGTTGTGGATGTTTTCATCTATTCCTTACTCTATGGATGTTGAATAGTTGCTATTCTTTTGAAGCCATAACTCTAGTGTTGAATCATTATTTGAATACTTTCCTACATTTGCTCTCTGATTGAAGGGGAGTCTTAAGCCCTATCTTATGCCCTTTCTCTTTGTTGAATCATAACGATGAGTTAGATTGATAGATTCTCTTCTTTTTCATTTTTTATTCTGCTGTAAAGAGTGAAAAACCATGTGTTTTTTTGTTCTCCATATTTCTTTTATTTTCTTTAGTATGAAAAATAACAACTACATTTTCCTTGTTTCTTTTTCTTTTGAAATTTTTTTGTATAGGAGCATTTATTTATAACTTAATCGTTTTGGGCAACTAAAAAGTGAAAAGTGAAATATTAATTGCTAATTGTGTGCAAAATATTGTTATTTTGATCAATGATAAACCATATAACAAAACGATAAATTTTAGTTAATGTGTTCTCAGCATGACATGCGATAAATATTAGAAAAATTACACATATCCATGTTTGAGCATATCTATTTCCCAGGGCCATGTCCATAATTCTTACCCCATCTCAGTGTTGTGGCACATGTGTTTGGTCCTTTTGGGTTGGCTCCCAAGCAAGCATGATCATGCATGTGAAGCAATATGGAAATTTGAGAAAGGAAATACAAATTTAAGGGATTATTCATAATCAATAGGCCATGCAAGCATAAAAGGAAACTAAATGCAATATATCCTCACCGAGTACATTTCCATGAAGTGATCCATAACGGACTAAGCGTACGCCACCAGCATTGGTAGAAATATTTCCGCCAATTTGGCAGCTTCCTTTTGCAGCCAAGTCCAAAGGCATAATGAATCTATAACAAGGATATTTAAGAAAGCATGAAGATATATGTGAACTAGTCAAATTCGCACAATGAGCTGACCTCACAATTATAACTCACTAGCAAAATAGATTCAGTGAATGAAAATCTAAAGCAATTGCTATGAATGCATGATTTATCACTATTCCAGCAAATTATTAAGCAATGTTCAACTAAATTCAATCAATGTACCATAATTATAATAAAAAATCTGTGGCCGCACTCCCCATCAATTCTAATGCCAATTGCAAATTTATAACACATTTCCATTGACACTGCCACAAGGACTTTGTCAACTATAATCCATTTCACATTTCTAAACAATGATAAGCAATAGTGCAACAGAGGGGTTACCCTTCATTGTCCAGGAAAGATTCTAGGTTTTCCAATATGCATCCCGCTTCACAAACCAGTACACCGCTGACCTATAGACATTACATGAGTGCACCACTTCATAACAAGCACTTGAAAATATATTCAAAATATGAAGTTAAAAAAATCCCCTATTTGCAGGACTTAAGATCAAAGTAATAACTTCAGTAAGAATTAATGGTCAAAGAAACACAAAAACACATGCACATGCAAAGTTTGGTGCCCAAACTTGTATAGTAAATAATCAATATCTTTAATTAGGTAGCATGGAGAAAGATGAAATAAATGCATGGAAGCTCACAGGGCTACTGGATGAAGGGGAAGGAAAATCTCCTAGTTATTCTCACGTGAAGAACTAAGAAAAACCTCTTTTGGGGACAGTCTCGAACTTATGTGCATATTGCCTGCATATTAATTAGATGCGAACAGCATATGAATACAATGAACCTAAATTGCTGTTTAACAATGTCAAACAAAGAAGGACGAGAGGAATGACTAGTGTTTGGGCTCTTAAAATTGCCACCCACCATGTTTGCTACTGTTTCTGTTCTTTTATCTAAGAACTGCAATCGCCCAAGCTTAATACAATTTTGCTGTATTAACAAGCTTGACCAACATGTTTGTTGCAGTTATCATCTCAGAAGTATGCAACTTCAACTCCTATTCAGCCCTTTGAATATCCTCAGCACAACTACACTAAAAGAGAAATTATGTAAAAAATGTGTACCTGGTCAAATGATATTATCCTGTTCATCAATCCCATGTTGATAATAACCTGCATATTATTTCAGTTTTTATTTGAAAAGGGAAAAAAAAAGCCTTAGGCAAAGAATATAAAGGACCAGAATTTATCACTTCTCCCAGACTTCGGCATTATATTTTATCTGCATGCATGGAGAAGTGCATAATTCCCTGTCTTCCATGTAAATATTCTACAATCCCACAAAATCAGACTGGCAGAAGCTGCAGCTAAACATGAAGCGTGTATGTTGTCGACGAAACACAACAGAGGTTGTGCATAAAAAGACAAAAAAAAATACAAGCACAGACTCTAGCAGGTTGTAAATTTTATCTTAGAATGGAAACCAGCATTCCACTAAAGACATATCACCATAGAATAATATTAATCGATTGGTAGCATATCACAAGGTTTCTTTGATATTCAAATGCCTGACATCACAGTAGACATATCATACCAACAAGGTTCTATGTTTAAATCAATGTTTCAAAAAAACCATGACGCTAAGCTGCAAAAATTTCCATCTTCAACTGATAGAACCTAACCAGGGCTTGTCCTGAGTCACAAAAAAGAACTAGGATAGCCAAACATTTATGGCAATTGAATGATACTCAGAGCATTCATTCTTTACAGATTACTATAACACTTAACATATATGTAGTACATCAGATTTCATTAAGACAGAACTCATGTCCAACAGCTGGAAAGAAAGCTGAAAATCCTAATAGGAAAATGTCTAGAATTCCTGATTCTCCAGCAAATGTCTAAAATTCCTTGAGGGATTAGATCATAATATCATGATTATTGTATGCATCACCTCATTGAAAACAGGCACACTGCCCCCAACAAGACCAGTATTGCCCCCTTGGGGAACAACAGCCAAACATCTGGTGCTACAGTATTTCAGAATCTGAGATACCTGCGCAGAAAGAGATATTAACTGTGTAAACCATCATGTTTTATGGCTTTCAAGAAGCTATAACTTTCATCAGAATATCTTTTAAGTCCAATGATATTTATATCTAAACTCATTTAAAATAATAAATAAAGTGGAATACAAGCCAAAATCAAGCCAGTCAATCCGAAAACATATTTTATGAGATTATGGAGAGAGGCCAGAACAGGTTCAGGGTGAAACTCAAGATATATCTGGATTTAGCCCTCAGATCAAAAAATATGTAAAACAAGAGTGCATCTCCTCATGACTAAGAAATACACTTTAATGTCTCTCTAATTTAGGAATTGATCATGAACTTATACATGCACAAGGGATTGTACAATCTAGGTCAAGATGATAGAGTATCTGCAAACAGTAATATCCCCATTACCCCATTTTGAACAATTTCAGTTTTCATGGTTCTACAGATAAAGTGCCCCAGCTGAGATTCATGAAGACTCAGTAGAAGACCCTTCTTTTAGTTCAGATTAAAAAGCAGTGTATATTATTGATCAGACAATCACAGCTTGATCATCTCTCCAATATATATATGTACACAAAAGGAGTATCAAGACTCGTAATACAGCAGAAAACTCTCTAGAACAACATGCAACAGTTACCAAATTGACTTGTCAGCCTTAGATTTCCATACACAGAAAATAAAGTTCCAGGAAGAATTAAAGACGGGTAACAACCTCCTACTGAAAAACTTTCAAACTCAAACCTCTCCAACTTCGCTACACTAGACAGATTGAACAGACATTCAGCTAGCAATGACGTATCTGAATTTTAACAGTAAAAGAAGTGCTGCTAGAAAACGCTAAAATTGGAACCTCCTCAGTACTCCTGGGTGTAAGCATAAGCTTGCTAGAGCCTTTATATTGGTGCAACCAATCCGTATTTGCAACCTGTAGCCTATCTGCATCACGTACAACATTTTCATCCCCAAGTATATTCTTGAAATAGCTTATATCATCGGAATTTATATCTGAAAAAGCCGGATTCTTCTGAATTAATGTTGCTGCAGAGCCATAAAATCTTCGCCAGAGACCGAAACTTCGTTGCGAGCATTTAGTAGTCGAAGCGTGATTAAAATCAGCTACATGACTTGAAAGATATGAAGATGTGAAAGGATTGCGACTAGCTTGTTCGACCTGCGAGCTTAATTGCTTGAATGCTCCAACAAAATTACGCATGGAACCTGCAAACCTTGGTTAGCTCAGAATAACACTGGTTCAACAGAAAAATCCAACAACAATACGACAAAAGCGGAGGACGCATCAAAACATAAATTCATGTTAAAAATGTCATCGTCGTTCGGGCAGGTTCGATAAGAGCGAAGATAAGGATTACCAAACAAGCGGATCAATCATACTGCAAAAGAGACGAAAAGAAAGAGAGGCTCGGTACCTGAGTTCCATTGAAGAGTGGGTTCATCGAATGTGCGGTGGAAAAGATGATCAAAGAGACATTTTGAAGAGCGTCGGATGACATAACAAGTCGCTTTTCGCTTCTCCATGTTCAATTTCTCCGGTCGACGTTACCGATTTGCCGCCGGCAGTGTACCGTAATTCCCCTGATTGGTCCTCGAAGTCCAAACGTTACTCGCCGGACTATCTGTTAGTACACATTAAATTTGTAATTTTATTAAACAAAAGTTTGCTCGAAAAAGGAATTTTTAAAAATCTTATAAATATTCAACAAAAAT
>JAODPA010076667.1:0-28176 GCA_025585075.1 Nepenthes mirabilis
AATTTATTGGGCTCACGCACTAGTCTAATGATAAAGTTTTCTGACCCATCGTTGATAAAAAAAATATTAAATAGTTCATCAAAATTAATTTTAAATATTCGTGGCATTACAAAATATGATAAAAATGAATAATTAACTTAAAATAGGTGAATTAAAGTCAATGGGTATGGGAGGAATCGAATCGAAAAGCCCAAAGATCCGAAATTGGTAATTGGGAACCGAAATTGAAAACCGAGAAATGTTAATTCATAAATAAGATTTCAGACTTTAAATTATGATAATCACGGCCTATTAAGGGTATATAATCAAAATTAAGGTCTAAGGATGTGAGGAATTAGGTTAGAAGGGTCGAAACGGGTCCCGGATGATGAAAACGCAACGTTTTCGTGTTGCAGGCTCAATGTGCACCTGACGAGAGCCTGACGAGCGCCCGATCAGCACTCGAGTGCAGGTCAAGTGACATTTTATGAATGTGGCACTCGAAAGCTCGCTCGAGGCAAGGCGGGAGTGAGGGAGGTTACGAGAAGTGCGCTTGAGGACCGCTCGAGCACTGTTTGGGTGCATATTTGCGAATGCAGCGCCTGAAGGGTGCTCGACTAGCACCCGAGGCACTGGTGTGTCTTAGAGGGAGCGCTTGAGGAGCGCCGAGCTCGATTTTCCCTCCTCATTTTGGGCATTCCACGAAGAGCAGTGGGAGAGAGGAGGGAAAGGGAAGAGAGGAGGAGAGATTCAGCTGTTCCACTCCAATCGGGGTAAAAATAACTGTAGATCGGGTTCAAGTAAGTGTACTCTGGACATTATTTATCATTTTTACAATGTTTTAATGCCTCAAATATTATGTTTATACTTTAAATACATGGTTCTGTATGTTTACTATAAATAGAGCCTATTTTTTATAAATTAACCAGACATATTTCATATTTACATGTATATACTGCAATATCTGGTATCGATTTCGTGAAAATGCACGTGTTAAGTGTCCGTTTATCGTCCGGTAATTTTGGCCAAACCCTAGGTACAAAAATGATGGGTTTTTTTTCGGTAAGTAATTAAATTGTATTAAAATGAAAAGAAAGCAAAATACAACACCTATGTTCTATTCCAAAACTTGGAGATAGAACATAGTAGCAAGGCAGCCCCGATACACCATGACACAAGTCATGAAAACAAAAAAACAAAAATACAAAAATACAATCAAAACATCACTAAAACAAAAATGATGGGTTTTAGTGATTTTTACCCAAAATTTTTGTTGTATAAAAGATAATCTAAAATAAAATAAAGCTCCTGGTGTAATTTGTTTCTGAAAATTTTATACGAACTTATACTAATAAATCACTGAGGATTTCTAAAGCAAAACAAAAGGGTTTTAAGCTAATACTATATATTCTGAAGCGAAATTGAAAGGTTTAAAACTGTTACCATATATTCTAAACTGAACTGAAGAACTATTGTAAAACTCTAACAGACTTCTGAAATTGAAAAGGGTTTTCAGTTAAGAAATAAGTAGAAATTGTTTCTGATACAGTTAATTAGGACCCAGGAATGACATACGATCCAGTAAGGTTCTCCGACATACTTTAAGACATTACGGTGGTAATCGAGGAAAACTCTGTCCATAGAATTATAAGTTGTCTGCCATCCTCGTGGCGTTGTACACGGAGGATACTGTTCGGGATCCCACGGAACGGATCGATCCCATGAGAAGTGATCTACTGTTACTATTTTTGTCCTTAGATTGTATGGGGTGAACACAATCTATCCTCGATTATTCACCCCCTCGGCTAGTAGGGTACGCTAGTTAGATCCTTAGGATATTTAACTAGAGTTTCTAACAAAAGCAAGTGAGGTTTTGGAACTGTTTTATGAATTTACTGCCTGTTTAAATAGAATCATGCTTTGCTCCTGTTTCCATGAATTGCTTCTATTCTTCTTATCTGATATTCACAGGGTATTCTGTCTTAACATGATTTATGTTTCCCGAGACCTGTTTATATGAAAATTATGATTTCTTCATATTGTTGCATGTGTTTTGCTCATCTGCACATATGTTCTGCATGAAAGCATAAATAATGATTTTTGCAACCTGTTCACGTTGAATCATGTTTTTTTTTCATGCTTTCTATTCATATCCCTATTCTTTGATAGTTTCTAGAACTATCTGTATCTATATTCTACGTGAGCCATTATATTCTACATATTTTAGTACCTTGTTGGGTTTTGGCTCACTATTTTATTTTCATCCTCCAGATAATAATATAGAGAAGACACTGGAGGTCCATGTGTAGCTAGAGATTAGCAAAGAAGGTTCTGGAGCCTCGGTAAAATCTCAAAGATTTATTTTGGGAGATCTGATAATTCTGCATGTTTCATAGAATCTTGTAAAGGAAATTACGAATTAATAACCGTGATATGTTTTGTATTCTGATTGAACAGAAATTATGCTTCCACAAGTTTACATAGTTGCTTCTGCTATATGTTTTCTAATTTTCTGTACAGGTCCTAGACGATATCTCCTGTCTGAATTCTGATATAGTTGATAAGATTTGTTAAATTAAGGTCATGGATGGCACTTGTGGTCCTATGAATACGTATTGTAGGAAAACTGTGGTATTGTGAATAGTTGTGTACTTGTACTGATCCTGCTTTTGTATCATGGTCAAGATTTTGAGGTCTTGATATTATGTATGCTCTGTACTGATGTAATTAAGCAGGTTGTATATTTGGATTTTTGTCCAATTTTTGATAGAATTCTGACAAAATTTCTATAGAATTTACTGATGTAAATTTATTGATTTTGTTCTGTTTTTATCTGGTGAAGGATCCCATAGGAATTAGGACCCATTCCATCACATGTGTTCTTTCTCCAACAATATGTGCATTCAGTGGCTGATTCCGGAGAGCTAGTTATCCATAAAACTTCCATAACGCCCTTCCATGTATCTACCATCTTTGCCTTTTTAGATGGCCCTGAGAGTTCTACATTTGATCCCGTACTAAAACTCATCCTACTAGCGGCACTCTTAGCAAAGAACTTTTGTGTCTCCAAATCCTCTGCATAAATTAGGGCTCGATCTAAAATATTAGCATATGTTTGGAGCTTGTGAGTCGACAACTGCCTTCTAATATCACCCCTCAGTCCTTGCTAAAATTTCTTTGCCTTCATCAATCATCCTCCATAAAATACGGTGCATAACAAGACAATTTAGTAAATTTTGCATCATACTCCACTACAATTTTGTTTCCCTGTCTAAGTCGCATAAATTCTTGCTCCATCTTATCCTGAAGACTAGATGGGAAATACTTTTCGATGTGCTGAAAAGTATCTTTTTCCTACTTTTCGCAATGTGACCAATCTCCTACTGCTTGCTTGAAAAGCTTCCTGTTGATATGATGCATTGGCCGGTCCGTTCGGCATGCTGACTTCAATGTTATGATCGGAGTGGATTGCCGGAGACTATAATGGAATTGTATCTTTTTGCTTCTTTCATGTTTCTTCTTACTTTGGAGACATGTATCATTGTGCTCGGGGTATATTCTAGCGTCTTTGTTTTCCTTCCAAGTCGGTAAAATACTTGGAGGTAGAACATCGAAATTGTATTTTTTTATTTTATTTCAATACAATTTAATTACTTACCAAAAAACTTCCTCAAACATTTTTCAAGAAATCTCATTATTAGGCACACCTAATGCCATCTTTTTCATGGCTCACCAGCTATCGGCTTCACCCTCGAACTTATACACTGCAAACATGACCTTTTTTCTCAGTCAGAGCATTGGATAACTTCAAAAATCATCTTCATCCTCTGGATCTAAATGTCCACCTTCATCGAATAAGGTTCAACCCAAAATTCATCATTCTCTCCGCCGTGAACCTATCATACTTAGTTAGAGCAGGATTTACTGGAACTGGCTCAGGTGCAGAGACCGAAACCATATGGCACTACTCTATCGATTCAACAACATTCGTCATCCTTCCCAACAAATTCATATACTTGGCTTCTCGTTCGTGGGAACTAATAGCACCCCCACGGTTATTTCTTCTACTTCTTCTTCTAGCCATCTTAGTTCCTATAACAAAAAAAAATCACAGTATTAGCCAACCTCTAACAATCAGATCAAAGAAAGAGATTAAAATAAATCAGTGCTATCCATAATAAAATCTTTAATGCCAACCCTTAGCCATTCTCTCTAACCCTAACTACTCTTATCTTTCCTCAATTTAAAATAATTTAACTTAAACCTTCAACTCAAATCGATTACCTAAGCCTAAAATCAATATCACTCTACTTAATCACTAAGTCGCAGTCTATTTCTGGTCTAACTTATACTAGCTAGGATACCTAGGACGTAATCATCCTATGTCTATCCCCACTTATTCAATCAATCATATTCATTTTCTAAATTTTTTCATACAATTCCAATCATTCCAAAGACATATCTTTTCTCTGATATCAGCTGTGACGGGAAGGGTCTTTATCCTCTAAAGACCTTCCGTCAATAAATAAACAAAAATAATATCCATAAATTTAAATCATTGAATTTTGTAAAAATTTTGACAGTCTCCTCTAAAATTGATCAAAATATATATACAAATAACCTGTATTAAATAACCTGTTTACGACATACTAACTATTTAAATCTTAAAATCCAACATCTCAAAGCACAAGATCAACACGTGCTATATCATTCATGGCTCCAACACAACACATCCTATCAACTATTTAAACTCAAAATGAGATGCCATCTAGGACCTGTACAAATCTAAAATAAAATAGCGAAAGCAAAACTAGACCCATAAGGCAATCTTATAGAAGCAAATATAGTAACCCAACATAAAACAAAATATGTCATAACTATAAACACATAAATTCCATCCACAAAATACATTATTTACATGTAAGACTATCAATTTTCCCAATTATCTTCAACATGATGACTTCGAGCCTCCAAATCTTCCTTGCTAAGCTTTACCAATTCTTGCAAGTCAGGAACCAAATCTACTATTTCATGTGGAGGGGAAAAAAACAAAAGAATGAGACAAAGCCTAGCAAGGTATCATAAAACATGAAAGTGAAATACTTTCATGCAGATTATAAACACAATAGAACAAAAACCATGATAATATTCGAAGAGCAAAAGCGTCCATGGAAATAGGAAGAAAGCATAATTCAATGTCAACATATATCAGAATTTATAGAATAGTTCCAAATCTCACTTGTTCAATCCACACAATCAAAGGTCAAATGTTCAATAGTCATTTATTTTCATTTCATTTCATGATTCAAAGATTCGATAGTCTCTATCCTCTGATTTCGTCTCGAGTAGGAGCGGACCACATATTACTGCATAGACAGAATTATCCTCGATTACCACTATAACGTTCTAAGGCATATCGGACATCCTTATCTGAATAAATACTAGTTCTAGGTCCGATTTCTTATTAATTTACTTAACTGAACACATTTGGTCATAATTTCATAATCAGAATTCCTCATATCTGAAAGCCAAGTTCAAACTCATATTAGCCTTTCAGACAATTTCAAAGGGTCTCTATAATTCAATAATACAGTTCCATGAAAAATTTTCAGATACAAAATCATCTAATAAACATTGACAAAGCACCAATTTAACATTTAAATCTCAAGATTTCAAGTTTCCACATAAATTTCCAAATTTTTCAAGCTAAGGTTTCGTGTGAAACTTCCGGACAATAACCGAATATCTAACACATGTTCATTCATGAAATCGTTGCCATAAATTAAAATACATATACAAAATCATGCATTTTAACCATAAATCTCCAAATTTTCGAGTTAGGGTTCCAAGTACACTGTTCAAACACAAAGGGAAGGCCAAAACATGGACAAAACACGAAATCGAAGCCGAAAGCCACAATAATCATGCAAAATCACAAAATCTAGCCCTAAAATCATAGAAAACATAAAAGATTTATAACAAAACTTAAATAACGTGGGTTTTAGAGTATAAACATCAAAGTGGAGAAACTAAAAAGCGGTAAAAATGGAAATCAAGGTCCGAGGTACACTTGCCTTAATCCGATTTACCATTTTCTTGCTTGGATCGGAGTGGAACGGCCAAACTCTCCCTTCTTTTGCACTTTTCTCCTCTCTCTCCTTCGCTGTTTGTCATTCATGGTCTTCTCTCACCTCTCCTTCCCTTTTTAAAACAAAATAAAAGTAGGTTGTTGGGAAAAAATCGGGCGTGAGCCCGAGCGCGGCAAGTGCCTAGTCACTACCGAGGCCTTGCTCGAGCGCATCAGGCGAGTAGCAGATGGGGCTCCACTGGTTTTTGGCACCTGCTACAATGCTCAAGCGCGCTACAGGCGCCATGATGCTGTGCGGCAGATCAGTATACAGTAGCTCGATTTCCACTCTTTTTACTTTCGAAACTCGTTCTCTCAAGTATATTTAGTCTTATCTTGATTATTATTATTTTAATTACTTTTAAATTATCATGTTTTGAAATCAGGACCTCACAACTCTCCCCTACTTATCAAAATTTCATCCTCAAAATTTAACGAACTCCGAATTTTCCTAATTCAAAAGGACCTTCCAAACGTTCCCAAATCACTTTCAGATTAAAATGGTTATCCTAAGACCTTAAACCTCCAAATTGTCCTAATCCTTATTATCCCATGTATCCTATTTAAAGTCTCGATCCACTAAGTTTGAAGGTAAACCCTATTCATTAATTATTTTTTTGACTTGGTTCTAAATCATAAACGAGCAAAACGCCTTACTTCCTTTCATACTAAACCTCGAGATTAAACATTTCCTTTGAATTTCAAATTAAACCTCAAAATGTATAAGGGTTCATTATTCTTCCATTGCGCGCTCTGATTAATCATCAAACTTAAATCATCTAATTACCATTTACCACCACAATGAATTTGACCTAACACCCAATTCTTTTATCAAGCTTAGCTAAGATTTTGACTTAACCCTCATATCACACTCAGACCTCAAAAGCAGAACACCTTATATTCTAACTATTTTGTTGGTATGTCCTCAAATTGACATTTTCCTGAGATACACATTCCCTTTCGAACACCCAATTTACACGATAGCCATAATAAAAACTGATTTTAAGATATCCCTATTATGAAAATAGTTCTCATAGATCCTCATTTCACCACAAAACTAGAAATCCTAACTAAAGCAGTCACAATATATTCAATACGGTTTTAGATCGTTACCCAAAATCTCAAGACCTTAACAATTAGCAACCTCAAGGTCTCAAGACCCCTATACTGAGCAATCTCAGATACTGTTGGTACACTGAGGAGCCAACCGAGTAGACCCAAACATTTTTTTGGTAAGTCAATTGTATTAAAAGGAAAAAATTTATACAACCTATGATTTAAGTCCAAGTATTTTTTTGACTTAGAATAAAATCATAAATGCAAGGGCTAACCCCGATCACCAAATTAAAAATAAAAAAATAAGTCCTGCAAAATGACACCATTCGTCAAAAGAAACCCAGCACAAACCAAATATTTAGCACGGTTATCAATAAACTTAGGCTCGGTTGTGTTTTCAAAAAACCAAAAGTTTACCCCGGTCATTGCTTCAGCATGAGAATGCCTACATGTACCAACAGGTTCAGCATCACCAGTCTGCAGCATGCCATCAGTTCCCCTCAGCCTGACAGCAAGCTTACACGCACAGCATCAGCTCTTCACATTGAGCAGCCTCATACAGCAAACTGCAAGCCACGTAAGCTTCAAAACGAGTGCAGCATCCACCAAAAGCACCTCGGACATTTGGCGCCACCTCAGCCATTGGCATCGCTATAGGACTTATCTCGGACAAAAGGCCATCTCGGCCATAAAGGGCCCCGGTTTCATTCCATTGCCTCTCATATAGAATCAGAACACCCCGGTCATGGCTTATGCCCTCCACAGGCAGTTGGCATCACCATAATCAATGGCAAAATTCTGAGCAATAAGCTGTAGCAAATAGATTTAGCTCCATCAACTACATCATGCTGATTCATGGCTGCAGCATAATACAGCATGTACAGGGAGCTTTCTTTCTGTCATCTTCAAAAAGCTTCAACGTACACCACAGCATCATCTATCCACATTGAGCAATCTCATACTGTATTTTCACACCAGTGCATCAAACAAGTCCTCTATGCAGACTTTTGAGTCAAGCCCAAAGGCTCAGATTGCAGCTCTGAGATTTGGAGATTTTTTGCCAGGGGTAGGATCATCGGCCCAGTACCTCAGCTCTTTGTAGACATCCCAGCCTAGCATTACGAAAAACTGATCTCAGCATAACAGAGGGCAATTGTATCGGAGCCCTATTATCCAACAGCAACATCCGACAGCAGCTTCACACCCCTGCATTGGACTACTATTTGAGCAGTAGTATGTATCAGCATACTTCAGACCAGAGGAGCAGCTTCAGTTCGGATATTAAGGACTACTC
This sequence comes from Nepenthes mirabilis, assembly GCA_025585075.1. Classification (NCBI taxonomy): domain Eukaryota; kingdom Viridiplantae; phylum Streptophyta; class Magnoliopsida; order Caryophyllales; family Nepenthaceae; genus Nepenthes; species Nepenthes mirabilis. The sequence goes on from JAODPA010076667.1 coordinate 8,457, forward strand.
CCCAAACTTCAACAGCACTAGGTCAAATACCTACAACACCACAACTAGCCGAATCACCAGGTGCAATTTCAACCACAAGCCAACGGCTATGCATCAACAACAGCACACCTACGGGTACACCAAAACAGGGCTTTGGACAAGCATCTCCTAGGCAGCACATGGCTGCACACAAGTGGGCCTCAACCAGCCTCAAGGTCCACACTTCCACCGCATCAGTAGATTCTCCTCCAGAGCTGGCTCTTCATTACCATCTCCAGTTTTGGATTGACAGGGGTGGATTCTGTCGCCCCCAGGCCTTTTCTTTCTTTCATGGTACCGATTGTAGGGCATCAGCAGCACCATATGAGACATGAGCAGCTGACGCACGGTTGTCTTTGTGCTCAATCAGCTGCCTGCGAATACAATGCTAGCAGTAGGGGACGCATCCTTCTTAACCGCAGACTCCCCATCAAACCAGATGAAACATCCATGTAAGGGTCCTCTAACAAAAGATAAAGTGAAGAAGGAATATACTCTCCACAGGGTGATGGTCCCCTAGCACCGTCAGGCAACTGAGCAATCTTTTGATCAACCATTACCATACCAGTGGAACCATCATCGTTGAAGTGCACAGGATCAGAACCAGGTTTAGGCATAGGACTTCAACATTGCTCACCCCATAAATGGATACCAGCATCAGTATCCATCAACTTGGACACTAGCAAATGAGATTGCATCACATGGAATCCTCTTGGGTGAGCTAGGGGTCTCCATCGGGGTGGAGATGCTTTACATAATCGGGCGGGAGCATCCACTTTGCCAGTACACAACAGGAATTCAGCCAGACTGGAGCAACCAGATTCATCAACATAGCATCAGTGCACCTATTTGCATCAACAAAGCAACTTATCCAAAGGACGGCCATCAAACCGGCGAACCAGAGCAACCAGGATAATTTTCTATCCATCAGGCAGATTTTGGGGGGGGGGGGGGGCGGGGGGGNTGTGTGTGTGTGTGAGTGAAATAAAAACCCATAGAGTGGGCGGTAAAATGGAAAGCCCAAACACCAAGCCATTGGGCTGGCCAGCAAAGCCAAACAATAAAAGCCACTAAATTTTATTTCCTATTTTCTTCCTTTTTTCTTTTATTTCTTTCTTTTATCCTCCATATTCTGATCTTATTTTCGACAAACCAGATGTGAGCCCAACACCCAACCAGAATTTCTCCTAACCCCGATACAGATGCATACAAGCTAAGCAACTAAAAGCAATGAAAGAGGTTAGCAATTTGACTTAATACAAGCCACGCAGGCCAGCAGCTAAGAAGAATGGGTTATTCTGATGTGAAATCACAGGGGCTTCCCATTTCAAATTTTATAACTTCCACACTTCAAATGCGATTCTGCTTCCCAACTCAGAAATATGACTTCCTATTTCCCAAGCATTTAAACCTGCTCACAATCTACCTTTTACATTTCTTACGAAGCACCGGAGGCATATCAAGTCCAAAGATTTTCAACATCAATAGCCTATACTAAGTCAGCTTCCTTAACAATAATTAGAATCTATCCTAACAATTATTAAATAGATTAATCCGCTTGAAATCTCCTAAGGTTACTTCTCCATTATAACATAACTATTTTAATCCTTAAAATTATTAGATCAAAGTTATCTTCGAGGCAATCCCACAAGTTCTCAAATAGAAACTTTCGATATCACTATTGATCTTAACATTTACCTTTGTCGAAAGATACTAATATCCACCTATTATAGCTCTTAACTCTTAGATTCGCAAGACATTAATTTCTTCTAAAAGCATCACCCATAGATCCTCAAGGGAAGGACTTCATTGTAAAATTTCAATTACAGGTGAAGTAATTTCAAACCATAGACTCCTCCCCCACTTTGCTTGTGGGTAGTTACTTATTCATACAGAAAAAACAAAATTCCAATCTTTCTCTTTCTGAAGAACTTTACCATCTATGTTGAATTACCTGACCCATCTGTAAATCTTACTTCCTAAAGGTCCAAAAGTATTCTTAACAGCACCCAAACAATTTTCCTTTAAATCCATAGAAGTTCCGTAGAAACAATGTTGATTCCATCCCATCTCCAAATCACCCATTTCGCTTATCTACCATATGGACAAATTAACCAAACATTTTTGACCAATTTGGTGGCTTCTTGGCCTAGTCTGCCAGTTTGGCTATTGTGCCGGTATGCATCCTGTCACTGGTTTGATTGCTGTTGCCGGTATTCCTGCAGGTTTGTCTTTACTTCCCTGGTTTGCCAGAATGGTGATTCCTTCCAGTTTGGATTTCCTACTAGGATAAAGTAATTTTCCCACGGATGGTGATTCTTGCCGGAATGGTGATTTTCGACAGCTGCCTAAGGAAAATACTCCTGCCCTACTGCTGGATGCTATCACTAGAACTACTGAAGTATGCAGCCATTTTCATGCTGAAGCAAGCAGCTATTTTATTGTTTTCTGTTTCCCTATGGACTATAGCATGCTCTTAAGTCTACTGCTGACTCTGCTGATTATTAAGTTTGTGCAGGTTTTCGTTGAAGAATGTAGTCCATCTTGCGAGACTAGGTTTTCGTTATATTATTTTGGTGTCATGTGAAGTCCCATGGTACTCGGGGTATGCCCTAACGCCTATATTTTAACTCCAAGTCACAAAAAATACTTGGAGATAAATCATAGATGGTGTAATTTTTTTTCTTTTTTTAATACAATTTTACTTACTAAAAAAATCAAAAATTTTCTCTTCCAACAATACGCAACCGATCACTTCCTCAATTAGGCATTCAGTCATCAACTATCCACAATCCACACAAGAATACATAGACACAATTATAGAACTGTAATGGCCCATGTTCCAAAATAGAGAGAATCCACGACGTCGAGTCAAAATAATACCTAAGGATGGTAATCAGGTCAACAAGTGTTGATCGAAAGGCGTGAAAAAGGCATAATCAGGTCAACATAAAATGTTGACCGGAAGGCGTGAAAAAGGCATAATCAGGTCAACATAAAATGTTGACCGGAAGGCGTGAAGAAGGCGTAATCCAGTCAATGTAAAATATTGACCCGAAGGTGTGAGCCGGTCAACGTAAAAGGTTGACCGAAAAACGTAAATGGAAGGAAGGACAGGAAAGAGAAAAGTAATCCGGTCAACGCCAATTAGTTGACCGGAATGAATTTAAATAAGAAACATGAATCCGGTCAAGGTCAGTAGACTGAAAATTTAATGAGGAAACTCTTCGGGAATGTAAGGCTATAAATAACATACTCCGAAACATTCCCCCTAGTGTGAACCATAAATAACCTAGAAATTTAATGAGAAACTCTTCGGGAATGTAAAGCCATAAATAACATACTCTGAAACATCCCCCCTAGTATGAGCAAGCCCAAACGACGGCCACCAGACCTAAGGCCTATAAATAAGAACTAGAGAGTATGAGAAAGAGGCACGCAATAGAGTTTTCTAGTAAAGGGAGACCAAAGGCTCAAGGCGAAGTAAAAGAAGTCCAAGCAAGAGTACGGACCTTATTTTAAGTTCATGATTATGCATGTTTGTAACGCAAGTATATCTGATTTCTAATGAACTTATGTTTCAGTATATATGATGTTATTCTGTTCATATGATTTAAGGAAGAATCATTTTTAATCGCATGATTAAAAAGAAGTCCTGTTATTCATGGTGCTCGATTTTTATTCTGTTTAAAGTATGATTATTTGTTAATCCATATGAATTGTCCTGTTATTCCTGATTTTTATTCTACTTAAAGTATGATTATTTGTCGATCTATATGAACTTCGATAATTGCATGTTTAAAGAAAAGACTTCCGACCCTTCGGTTTTGAAGAAAACTCTGGCTTTCAGTAAGAAGAACTCCGAATTTTAATAAAAAGAACTCCTACTTTCAGTAAGAAGAACTCCGGCTTTCAGTAAAAAGAACTACGGCTTTCAATTAGAAGAACTCCAACTTTCAATAAAAAGAACTCCGGCTTTCAGTAAAAGAACTTTGGCTTTCAGTAAAAAGAACTCCGACTTTCAATAAGAAGAACTCTGGCTTTCAGTAAAAAGAACTCCGGCGTTTTAAGAAAAGAACTCCGCCTTTTGAAAAAGAACTTCGGCTTTTGAACTCTGGCATTTTAAGAAAAGAACTCCGCCTTTTAAAAAAAGAACTCCGGCTTTTTAAGAAAAGAACTCTTCCTTTTGAAAAAGAAGTCCGGCTTTTGAACTCCAGTTTTGTTGAAAAGACCTCCGATTTTAAGGAAAATGGACTTCGGCTTCTAAGATAAAGGCTATAAGAATAAGAAAAATGTATGTAATCCAGACAGCAAGTGAAACTCTATGCCTTTCGACTTTCGAACTATGACATATGGCCATTAAAAGACATGAACTAAGAACCGAGTTTCCATTAAACTTGCTGTTAAAAATGGATGAATGATATTGGAGTGATACTCGAGGACTGCCTCCTGGGCCACGGGGGGAGACTTTTGGTGGCAAAAGACTTTTGGACTACGGCCCCGTATGTCAGGTCAAAGGCAATACCTCCCGCCTCGGGGAGCATAATGAGAGGATATGGCCTTAGGTTGTGGGGTAACACACAACCCTTCCTCAATGTTGTCCGCTCTCGTACAGTCCCTAAAGATGATAAGAATTTCGAATGATTTTTATGAAACTCCTAATTATATGGCAATTTATATGTAAAAGTTATGATGTAAATCCCTACTTTTATTCTAATTATATGTATTTTTATGTTTTCTACATGTGAATATCTTGCTCGATTTTGTAGCTCACTATTGCCACTTTTCAGATGACGAGAGGCTTATGAAGAACGAAGTTGAGTAGAACCATATGAAGTAGCTAGATGGCATAGCTGGCCGGAGCTGATAAATGAAGAACTTGATTTATTCCTTTTGATGTTTTAAAAAGACTTGTAGAACAGTTTTCGCTGTATAAGAATCTATGGATGTTAGCATGTTTTTGTGATTTCTTTTTGGATAAATAAAATTGATAATTCTAGTAAGCTTCTTAGGTCATTTCAAGGCATTCAGGTCCGTCTAACCTTAGCGTTGGCCGGCCATATATGAAATTAAAATCGGAAGGCCAGCTCCCGTAGTTCGGTCTCAAGCAATCCTGTGTATAAAGAAGGTTTATTCATATGAAAGGAAAGAAAAATTTTTATGTCCACCTAATTATTATCTATTATTTATTTTAAGGCAAGGATTTAGGCTTGACGGTGGCTTTATGCGGTGGAATAAAGCCGGACTGTCACAGTTGGTATGAGAGAGAACTGAGATGCTTTATGTTTGATCTAAACCAATACGGAAACTTAAGGCAGGATAAATTAAGGGTAAAAAAAAAATTGCACTACTTATGCTTAGGACAGAGTACTATGTGTTAGCCGCCTTTGGCTAGTATTCTGACCAAAACGGTCTTTTCAGGAACCAAAGTCATTACTGAAGACATGTCTAATAGAGGAAGGCGAGCCGTCTGGACTAGTAACCCTCTGAACTTAGAAACAAGGTACTTAAACCTATTAGATAGGATGGCAGACGTCATAGAAGCTTTGACTCTGCCAACTCCGGTGGCCACGCCAATTCCTGTTCAACAGGAGAGGACGGTCTACGATCGCTTTACCAACGAGCGAATCCCTGAATTCTCAGGAGAACTGACCCATTGAATGCAGATACCTAGATCCAACAACTAAGAAGGTGTTTGCGGTGATTAAGTGCCCTGCTGGAGATATGGTTCTATTTGTCACCTATAAGCTAGCAGGTGAGGCCCACCACTGGTGGAAATTACAGAAAAGAGTTTTCAAGGTACCAGACAGGGATATTACTTGGGAAATATTTGAAGCAGCATTCTTGAAAAAATACTTCCCAGCCAACCTTCGCGGATAGGAAAATGATGAATTCCTTCTCTTAAAGCAAGGTACTCGCTCTGTGGCTGAGTATAATGCAAAGTTTGCAAAGCTATATCATCATGATCCTTATATGGTGGAAGATCAGGAGAGGAAGGCTAGGAAGTCCTTTCAAGTATTAAGAGATAATATTAGGAGGCACCTTTCAACTCTGAAGTTGGCCACGTACGGAGAGGTGCTAGAAAGGGCTATCATCTATGAGAAGGAGCTGGAGAGATGAGCATTTCTCAGACAGAGGACTTTTAATCAAGCTTTAAGAGTCAATGTTAGGGGATGACCCTCAAAGAAGGCAAAACTGTTAAGGTCCAGTAGGGAGCCATCAGCTCGAGATTGGTTTGACTGGAGTAAATTTCAGGTATATCAAGTCCTACAAGGTATGGCATGTTGCCCCATGTTAAATAGGAAGTGAAGTTGACTTCGGTTAGTTGACGTGAAGAAGATCATGGTCTTGAAAATTAAGAGATATCGTCCTATGTGCCTATGAAAGCTTTAAGGATGAATACTTTGTTTAATGAGACTCTCAAGAGTATGTTTCAAGAATGGTTGGTTTGATTGCAAGATCTAAGGATGTCCTTATCAATGGACGCGGGGCGAAGAGGTTCAGTGTTTTAGATCAGGGTTCTAAGATATTAACTTAAAGTATTAAGTGCCACCTGTCACGATAGGAGGTAGGGCCTTTGGGCTTAATATTGCAATCTGGTGTCGTTTTGGAGATTCCAAACCCATGTTTGCATTATGTGTAATTGGGAAACCTAAGCTTTGTAATAGCGGCAAAGGTGACCTAGTACTTGGAAGGACAAAAGACATATCAAAGTGGGTGTTTATGAACGAATCTTGGAATTGAATTGTATGATTTTCGGTATGAACTTGAGCCAACTGAGGTACCAAATCCTAATCTGATCCTAATAGTAGTTTGGTAGGCGAACTTCAGTACTATTACTGTTGGATTGGTAAAGAATGATATTCGACAATCGAGTTAAGGGATCTAAGGCATAAGTTTGAATTAATTAAGGTATCAAGTGATGATGACATCTTCTTATGGAACATTCGATGAGAATCTGCACATGCGGCCACGACTTAAAGTTATTTTGTGGAGGGGCTTCCGCCATGCGACTAATTGAGGATGATTATAGAAGTAAGATTAGGTTGACTTATCTGTTGACCGATAATTCGAGGTTGTGTCGAAGTTGACGGTAATTATTGAGAGTTCCATGCTGAGACGTGGAAGTGTAGGCTTTGGTATCATTATAAAATACCCCTGAACCTTCGAGGTAGATAAGACAGACCGATAAGGTTATTCATGAATTTCAAAAATGAGGATATGACCTCTATGAAGTCCAGAAAATGCCGTTTGGGTTTTGTAGGTCCGTTAGCATTTCATGAAATTTTATGAGTTGGATCTTTTGGCCATATTCAGGCACGTATTGAGGTGACTTCATAAATAAACTCAAAGGAATGTGAGTTTAGTGGAGGAGATGCCCTTGTGACTCTTTGATAGTGTGATCTTGGGATCTATAAGATTTTAAGTAGTGGCTATTGGAAAAACCGATTAGTGTCGCCATCTAAGGGGATGTACAGATTCGAGATGAAAGGAAAGCTGAAACCACGATTTATTGACCCTTTTGAGATTTTAGAAAAGATCAGAGAAGTGGCCGACAGACTTGCACTACCACTAAGCTTGGCAGAAGTACATGACGTGTTTCATGTATCAATGCTTAGAAAGTATGTCCATGATCCTATTCATGTAATTGAGTTTGAGCCTTTAGCAATTGACAATAACTTATCCTACGTGGAGGAACCAATATAAATTTTAGATCGAAGGAAACAAAGGCTACGCACCAAATTAATCTCTTTAATAAAGTTACTCATCTGAAGAAGCAACTTGGGAACGAGAGGAAGAGTTTCGGAACAAGTATCCCTATCTATTTTCTAGAGGCTAGTAACTTCATTTAAAATTTCGAGGACGAAATTCCTATAAATGGGGGAGATTATAACGGCCCATATTCCAAAATATAGAAAATCCCCGACGTCGAGTTAAAATAATAGCTAAGGATGGTAATCCGGTCAACAAGTGTTGACTGGAAGGCGTGAAGAAGGCATAATCCGATCAACATAAAATATTGATCGGAAGGCGTAATCTGGTCAACGTAAAATGTTGACCAGAACGCGTGAAGAAGGCGTAATCCAGTCAACGTAAAATGTTGACCGGAACGAGTGAAGAAGGCGTAATCCGGTCAATGTAAAATGTTGACCGAAAGGCGTGATCCGGTAAACGGTAAAGGTTGACCGGAAAACGTGAATGGAAGGAAGGACGAGAAAGAGAAAAGTAATCCGGTCAACGCCAGTTAGTTGACCGGAATGTATTTAAATAAGAAACATGAATCCGGTCAAGGTCAGTAAACTGAAAATTTAATGAGGAAACTCTTCGGGAATATAAGGCCATAAATAACATACTCCGAAATATTTTCCCTAATGTGGACCAAAAATAACCTAGAAATTTAATAAGAAACTCTTCGGGAATGTAAAGTCATAAATAACATACTCCGAAACATCCCCCATAGTGTGACCAAATCCAAACAACGGCCGCCAAACCCAAGGCCTATAAATAAGAACTAGAGGACGTGAGAAATAGGCACGCAATAGAGTTTTCTAGTAAAGGAAGACCAAAAGTTCAAAGCGAAGTAAAAGAAGTCCAAGCAAGAGTACTCAGCCTTATTTTAAGTTCATGATTATGCATGTTTGCAACGCAAGTATATCTAATTTCTGATGAACTTATGTTTCAGTAGATATGATGTTGTTCTGTTCATATGATTTAAGGAAGAATCATTCTTAATCGCATGATTAAAAAGAAGTTCTGTTATTCATGGTGCTCGATTTTTATTCTATTTAAAGTATGATTATTTGTTGATCCATATGGATTGTCCTGTTATTCCTGATTTTTATTCTGCTTAAACTATGATTATTTATCGATCTATATGAACTTCGATAATTGCATATTTAAAGAAAAGACTTCCGATCCTTCAGCTTTGAAGAAAACTCCGGCTTTCAGTAAGAGCTCCGTCTTTCAATAAAAAGAACTCCGACTTTCAGTAAGAAGAACTCCGACTTTCAGTAAAAAGAACTCCGGCTTTCAGTAAGAAGAACTCCGGCTTTCCGTAAGAAGAACTCCGACTTTCAGTAAAAAGAACTCCGGCTTTCAGTAAAAAGAACTCCGGCGTTTTAAGAAAAGAACTCCGCCTTTTGAAAAAGAACTCCGGCTTTTGAACTCCGACGTTTTAAGAAAAGAACTCTGCCTTTTGAAAAAAGAACTTCGGCTTTTGAACTCCAGCTTTTTAAGAAAGAACTCCGCCTTTTGAAAAAGAACTCTGACTTTTGAACTCCGATTTTGTTGAAAAGACCTCCGATTTAAAGAAAAATGGACTTCGACTTCTAAGATCAAGGCTATAAGAACAAGAAAAATGCATGTAATCCGGACAGCAAGTGGAACTCTACGACTTTCAACTTTCGAACTATGACATATGGCCATTAAAAGACATGAACTAAGAACAGAGTTTCCATTAAACTTGCTGTTAAAGATGGATGAAGGATATTGGAGTGACACTTGAGGACTGCCTCCTAGGCCACAGGGGGAGACTTTTGGTGGCATAAGACTTTTGGACTACGGCCCCGTATGTCGGGTTAAAGGCAATACCTTCTGCCTTGGGGAGCATAATGAGAGGATACGACCTTAGGTTGTGGGGTAACACGCAACCCTTCCTCGATGTTGTCCGATCCCATCTGGTCCCTAAAGATGATAAGAATTTCGAATGGTTTTTATGAAACTCCTGAAGACAAGATAATAAAAATAAGAACAAGAAAATTCTGAACTAAAGAAGAAATTATATGGTAATTTATATGTTAAAGTTATGATGTAAATCCCTACTTTGATTCTAATTATATGTATGTTTATGTTTTCTACATGTGAGTATCTTGCTGGATTTTGTAGCTCACTCTTGCCATTTTTCAGAAGACTAGAGGCTTATGGAGAACGAAGTTAAGTAGAATCATATGAAGTAGCTAGACGGCATAGCTGGCCGGAGCTGATAAATGAAGAACTTGATTTATTCTTTTTGATGTTTTGAGAAGACTTGTAGAATAATTTCCGCTGTATAAGATTCTATGAATGTTAGCATGTTTCTGTGATTTCTTTTTGAATAAATGAAATTGATAGTTCTAGTAAGCATCGCAGGTCATTTCAAGGCATTCAGGTTCGTCTAACCTTAGCGTTGGCCGGCCATGTATGAAATTAAAACCGGAAGGCCAGCTCCTGTAGTTCAATCTCAATCAATCCTATGTATAAAGAAAGGCTTATCCATATAAAAGGAAAGAAAATTTTTTATATCCACCTAATTATTATCTATTATTTATTTTTAGGCAAGGATTTAGGCTTGACGGCGACTTTATGCGGTGGAATAAAGCCGGACTATCACAGAACAGTCAAGAATCTTCAAGATCATGGGGACATATCATACAAATCATGGGAAATAAAAGAATACATAACTCCCAAGTCAATTAAAACGAAAATCAAAATTCCATAAATAATGATAATACCTCCATCCACTTTTGAAAGTGTCTCAAGTTCTTGCACCATCACCACAAATGCTTTAGCCGCAACACTTGGTTTCTTTGCTTCCAACCTCTTAGGTAATGGACAATCTTTTATTAGGTATCCCCACTGCCGACAATTATAACATGGTCCCATTGCTTTATAACAGGACATCCAAGTGTGCTTTCTCTAACAATATGCACATTCAGCGGCTGATGTCTGAGAGCTAGTTGTTGATAAAACTTCCATAACGCCCTTCCCTGTATCTACCGTCTTCACCTTCTTAGATGGCCCTGGGGGTTCTATATTTGATCCTGTGCTAAAACTCGTCCTACTAGCGGATCTCTTAGTAAAGAACTTTTGTGTCTCCTATTCCTCCTCATAAATTAGGGCACGGTCTAAAATATCAGCATACGTTTAGAGCTTGTGAGTCGACAACTGCCTTCAAATATCATCCTTCTGTTCTTGCTGAAATGTCTTTGCCTTCATCACTTCATCCTCCATAACATACGATGCATAACGAGACAATTTTGTAAATTCTACATCATACTCCACTACAGTTTTGTTTCCCTGTCTAAGTCGTATAAATTCTTGCTCCTTCTTATCCTGAAGACTAGACGGAAAATACTTCTCGGTGTGCTGAAAAGTATCTTTTTGCTACTTTTGGCAATGTGACCGATCTCTTGCCGCTTGCTTGAAAAGCTTCCTGTTGATATGATGCATTGGCCGATCTGTTCAATGTTCTGACTTGATTGTTATGATTGGAGTGGATTGGCGGTGACTATAATGGAATTGTATCTCTTTGCTTCTTTCGTGTTTCTTCTTACTTTGGAGACATGTACGACTGTGCTCGGGGTATATCTCAGCATCGTTGTTCTCTTTTCAAGTCGATAAAATACTTTTAGATAGAACACCAAAATTATATTTTTTTTATTTTATTTTAATACAATTTAATTACTTACCAAAAAAACTTCCTCGAACATTTTCTAAGAAATCTCATTATAAGGCACACTTAACACCCTCTTTTTCATGGCTCACCATCTATTGGTTTCACCGTCTAACTTATACACCGTAAACAAGACCTTTTCTCGGTCAGAGCATTGGATCACTTCAAAAATCATCTTCATCCTCCAGATCCAAATGTCCTCCTTCATCGAATCAGGTTCACCCGAAAATTCAAGCATTCTCCCCACCGTGACCCTATCATACGTAGTCAGAGTAGAATATACAGGAACTGGCTCAGGTGAAGGGACCGAAGCCATATGACACTGCTCTATTGATTCAACAACATTCGTCATCCTTTCCAACAAATTTATATACTCGGCTTCTCGTTCGTGGGAAGTACTAGCACCCCCACGGTTATTTCTTCTACTTCTTCTACTAGCCATCTTAGGTCCTATAACAAAAAATAATCACAGTATTAGCCGACCTCTAATAATTAGATCAAAGAAAGAGGTTAAAATAAATCAGTGCTATCTTGAATAAATCCTTAATGCCAACCCTTAGCCATTCTCTCTAACCCTAACTACTCTTATCTTTCCTCAATTTTAAATAGTTTAATCTAAAGCTTCAACTCAAATCGATTAGCCTAAGCCTAAAATCAATATCACTCTACTTAATCACTAAGTTGCAGTCTATTTCTGGTCTAACTTATGCTAGCTAGGATACCTATGATGTAATCATCTTATATCTATCCCTACTTATTCGATCAATCATAATCGTTTCGTAAATTTTCGCATATAATTCAAATCATTCTAAAGGCATCTCTTTTCTCTGATATCAGCTGTGACAGGATAGGTCTTCATCCTCTAAAGAACTTCCATCAATAAACAAATAAAACTAATATCCATAAATTTAAATCGTTGAATTTTTTAAAAATTTTGACAGAGTCTTCACTAAAATTAATCAAAATATATACAAATAACCCGTATTAAACAACCTGTTTCAGACATACTAATTACTTAAATCTTAAAATCCAACATCTCAAAGTACAAGATCAATACATGCCATATCATTCATGGCTCCAACACAACACATCCTATCAACTATTTAAACTCAAAATGAGATACCTTCTAAGACCTGTACAAATCTAAAATAAAATAGCAAAAGAAAAACTAGATCCATAAGGCAATCCTACAGAAGCAAATGCAGTTGTTTAACATAAAACATAATATGTTATAACTATAAACACATAAATTCCATCCATAAAATACATTATTTACATGTAAGACTATCAAATTTCTCAGTTATCTTCACCATGATGACTTCGAGGCTTCAAATCTTTCTTGCTAAGCTTTGCCTATTCTTGTAGGTCAGAAATCAAATCTACTATTTCATTTGGAGGGAAAAAAACATAAAAGTGAGCCAAAGCCTAGCAAGAAACCATAAAACATGAAAGTGAAATGCTTTCATGTAGATTATAAATACAATAGAATAAAAACTATGATAATATTCAAAGAATAAAGGTGTCCATGAAAATAGGAAGAAAGCATAATTCAATCTCAACATATATCAGAATTTATAAAATAGTTTCAAATCTCACTTATTTCTCTGAATTCTAATTCATTATTCTAAGGACCCAACTAGTTGATGGGCGAATAATCGATGATAAATTGTGTTCAATCCACACAATCAAAGGTTAAAGGTTCGATAGTCATTTATTTTCATTTCATTTCATGATTCTAAGGTTCAATAGTCTCTATCCTCTAATTTCGTCCCAAGGAGGGGCGAACCACATATTACTGCATGGATAGAGTTATCCTCGATTACCACCATAACGTTCTAAGACATATCGGACATCCTTATCTAGATAAATACTAGTCCTAGGTCCGATTTCTTATTGATTTACTTAACTGAACACATTTGCTTATAATTTCATAGTCAGAATTCATCATATCTAAAAGCTAAGTCCAAACTCATATAATCAATCCTTCAGACAATTTCAAAGGGTCTCTATAATTCAATAATACAGTTCCAAGCAAAATTTTCAGATACAAAATCATCTAACAAATTTTCACAAAGCACCAATTTAACATTTAGATCTCAAGATTTTAAGTTTCCACATAAATTCCCAAATTTTTCATGCTAAGGTTTCGTATGAAACTTCCAAACAATAATCAAATATCTAACACATGTTTATTCATGAAATCATTACCATAAATAAAAAAAACATATACAAAATCATGCATTTAAACCATAAATCCCCAAATTTTTGAGTTAGGGTTCCAAGTACACTGTTCGTACACAAAATGAATGCCGAAACATGAACAAAACACGAAATCAAAGCCAAAATCCACAATAATCATGCAAAATCACAAAATCTAGCCCTAAATTCATAGAAAAAATGCAAGCTTTATAACAAAGTTTAAATAACGTGGGTTTTAGAGGAAAAATATCAAAGTGAAGAAACTAAAAAGTGGTAAAAATGGAAAATAAGGTCTAAGGTACACTTGTCTTAATCCGATTTACCGTTTCCTTACTTAAATCGGAGTGGAATAGCCAAACTCTCCCTTCTTTTTCTTCTTTTCTCCTCTCTCTCTCCTTCGCTGTTCGTCATTCATGGTCTTCTCTCATCTCCCCTTCCCTTTTTAAAACAAAACAAAAGCAGGTCAGTGGGAAAGAATCGGGCGTGCGCTCGAGCGCGACAAGCGCCGAGTTACTGTCGGGGCCTCGCTGGAGCACCTCAGGCGAGTAGCAAGTGGGGCTCCACTGGTTTCTGGCACCTACTGCCATGCTCAAGCGCGCAGCAGGCGCCATGCTACTGTGCAGCCAATCAGTATACAGCAGTCCCAATTTTCACTCTTTTCATGTCCGAAACTCATTCTTTCAAATATATTTAGTCTCATCTTAATTATTATTATTTTAATTACTTTTAAATTATCATATTTTGAAATCAGGACCTCACAACTCTCTCCTACTTATAGAAATTTCGTCTTCAAAATTTAACAAACTCTGAATTTTCCTAAATCAAAGGAACCTTCCAAATGTTCCCAAATCACTTTCAGATTAAAATGGTTATTCTAAGACCTTAAACCTCCAAATTGTCCTAATCCTTATTATCTCATGTATCCTATTTAAAGTCTCGATCCACTAAGTCTGAAGGTAAACCCTATTCATTAATTATTTTTTTGAATTGGTTCTAAATCTTAAACGAGCAAAATGCCCTACTTCCTTTCATACTAAATCTCGAGATTGAGCATTTCCTTTGAATTTCAAATTAAACCTCAAAATGTATAAGGGTTCATTATTCTTCCATTGCGCGCTCTGATTAATCATCAAACTCAAATCATCTGATTACCATTTACCACCACAACGAATTTGACCTAACACCCAATCCTTTTATCAAGCTTAGCTAAGATTTCGACTTAACCTCTAATCACACTTAGACCTCAAAGGCAGAACACCTTATATTCTAATTATTTTGTTGGTATGTCCTCAAATTGACATTTCCATGAGATACACATTCCCTTTCGAACACCCAATTTACACGGTAGCCATAATAAAAAAATAATTTTAAGATATCATTATTATGAAAATAATTATCACAAATCCTCATTTCACCACAAAACTAGAAATCCTAACTAAAGCAGTCACCATAGATTCGATACGGTTTTAGATCGTTACTCAAAATTTCAAGACCTTAACAATTAGCAACCTGAAGGCCTCAAAACCCCTATACTAAGCGATCTCAGATCCTGTTGGTACACTAAGGAGCCAACCGAGTAGACCCAAACACATCCTCCACAATCATGTTGAGTGGGTTATTCTGATATGAAATCACAGGGGCTTCCCATTTCAAATTTTATAACTTCCACACTTCAAATGTGATTCCGCTTCCCAACTCAGAAATATGACTTCCTATTTCCCAAGAATTTAAACCTGCTCACAATCTACCTTCTACATTTCTTACGAAGCACCGGAGGCATATCAAGCCCAAAGATTCTCAACATCAATAGCCTATACTAAGTCCACTTCCTTAACAATAATTAGAATCTATCCTGACAATTCTAAAATAGATTAATCCGCCTGCAATCTCCTAAGGTTACTTTTCCATTGTAGCATAACTATTTTATTCCTTAAAATTATTAGATCAGAGTTATCTCCGAGGCAATCCCATAAGTTCTCAAATATAAACTTTCGATATCACTATCGATCTTAACATTCACCTTTATCAAAAGATTTTCTTTGCTGATTTGGTTTCAACCAATCTGAGAGCAAAGTATGGTGTGTAGGGCTACTGTTGGAGGGCTGATTGCTCTGTGTTGCGTCTGATGCTTATGGACCGATGCTCGTTTGCTGCCTTCTTCACCCTGGAGTGTAATGCTATCTGGTAGAAGCTGCTGGGTGGTTGGAGTGTTATGCTGCCTTCTTCGACCTGCCGTTGCTGAGTGTGATGTGGCTGGGAATGTAGCTGGTGCGCCGCTAAGGAAGCATAGGACCAGTTTGTTTGTGTTCCTGGGTCACTTGCTTCACTACTTGAGGGAAGTTTCACTGGTTAATTAGCATAGAAGCAGTGTGCTTTGCAGGAGTAGCTACTTAGTTTGGTCTACTGCTGGCTTTGTTGATTTTTTAGGATAGTGCTGATTTAATGTAGAATGGTGTCCTTCATACATGACTATGTTTTTATTTGGGAGTCATGTGATGCCTGTGGTGATCGAGGTATGCCTCGCGTCTATGATTTCATCTCCAAGTCGGAAAAACACTTGGAGATAAATCATAAGTTGTATAAATTTTTTTATTTAATACATTTTTACTTACTTACCAAAAAAACCTTCGTTGAAACATACTAAGATCCACCTATTATAGCTCTTAACTCTTAGATTCACAAGACATTAATTTCTTCTAAAAGCATCACCCATAGATCCTCAAGGCAAGGACTTCATCGCAAAATTTCAATTACAGGTGAAGTAATTTCAAACCATGGACTCCTCCCCCACTTTGCTTGTGGGTAGTTACTTACTGATACAAAGATAACAAAATTTCAATCTTTCTCTTTACCATCTATGTTGAATTACCTGACCCATCAGTAAATTTTACTTCCTAAAGGACCCAAAATATTCTTAGCAGCACCAAAATGATTTTCCTTTAAATCCATACAAATTCTGTAGAGACAATGTCGATTCCATCCCATCTCCAAATCACCCATTTCGCTTATCTACCATATGGACCAATTAACCAAATATTTTTGACTGATTTGGTGGCTTCTTGGCCTTGTCTGCCAGTTTGGCTATTGTGCCGGTATGCATCTATCGCCGATTTGATTCCTGTTGCCGGTATGGTGCCTTTTTTAAAAAATAGAGTTGGCATTCCTGCAGGTTTGCCTTTACTTCCCTGGTTTGCCAGAATGGTGATTCCTCCCGGTTTGGATTTTCTACTAGGATAAAGTAATTTTCCCAAGGATGGTGATTCTTGCCAAAATGGTGATTCTTCAGCAGCTGCCTAAGGAAAGTACTCCTGCCCTACTACTAGATGCTGCCACTGGAACTACTAAAGTATGCAACCATTTTCATGCTGAAGCAAGTAGCTATTTTATTATTTTCTGTTACCCTATGGGCTATAGCATGCTCTTAAGTCTACTGCTGACTCTACTGATTATTAAGTTTGTGCTGGTTTTCGTTGAAGACTGTAGTCCATCTTGCAGGACTAGGTTTTCGTTATATTATTTTGATGTCATGTGATGTCCCATGGTACTCGAGGTATGCCCTAACGTCTATATTTTAATTCCAAGTCAAAAAAATAGTTGGAGATAAATCATAGATTGTGTAATTTTTTTCTTTTTTTTAATACAATTTTACTTACTAAAAAAATAAAATATTTTCTCTTCCAACAATACGCAACCGATCACTTCCTCAATTAGGCATTCGGCCATCAACTATCCACAATCCACAAAAGAATGCGTAGACACAATTATAGAACAGTCAAGAATCTTCAAGATGACGGAGACATATCATACAAATCATGGGAAATAAAAGAATACATAACTCCCAAGTCAATTAAAACGAAAATCAAAATTCCATAAATAATGAAAATACCTCCACCCACTTTCGGGAGTATCTCAAGGTCTTGCACCATCACCGCAAACGCTTTAGCCGCAACAGTTGGCTTCTTTGCTTCCAACCTCTTAGGTAATGGACAATCTTTTATCAGGTGTCCCTGCTGCCCGCAATTATAATATGCTCCCATCGCTTTTAATAGGGCATCCACGTGTGCTTTCTCCAACAATATGCACATTCAGCGGCTAATGTCTGAGAGCTAGTTATCGATAAAACTTCCATAATGCCCTTCCCTGTATCTACTGTCTTCACCTTCTTATCTGGCCCTAAGGGTTCTATATTTGATCCTGTGTTAAAACTCGTCCTGCTAGTGGCTCTCTTAGCAAAGAACTTTTGTGTCTCCAATTCCTCCTCATAAATTAGGGCTCGATCTAAAATATCAGCATACGTTTGGAGCTTGTGAGTCGACCACTGCCATCTAAAATCATCCCTCAGCCCTTGCTAAAATTTCTTTGCCTTTTTCAGCTCATCCTCCACAAAATACAATGCATAGCGAGACAATTTAGTAAATTTTATATCATACTCCACTACAGTTTTGTTTTCCTGTCTAAGTCACATAAATTCTTGTTCCTCCTTATCCTAAAGACTAGACGAAAAATACTTTTTGGTGTGCTAAAAAGTATCTTTTTGCTGCTTTTGGCAATGTGACCAATCTCCTGCCGCTTACCTGAAAAGCTTCCTGTTGTATGATGCATTAGCCGCTCTGTTTAATGTGCTGACTTTATTCTTATGATTGGAGTGGATTGGCGGTGACTATAATGGAATTGTATCTTTTTGCTTCTTTCGTGTTTCTTCTTACTTTGGAGACGTACCACTGTGCTGGAGATATATCCCAGTGGCTTTTTTCTCTTTTGAAGTCAGTAAAATACTTAGAGATAGAATATCAAAATTATATATTTTTATTTTATTTTAATACAATTTAATTACTTACCAAAAAAATTTTCTCGATCATTTTCCAAGAAATTTCATTATTAGGCACACCTAACTGCCTCTTTTTCATGGCTCACCACCTATCGGCTTCACCCTCCAACTTAGACACCGCAAGCATGACCTTTTCTTGGTCAGAGCATTGGATCACTTCAAAAATCTTCTTCAACCTCCAGATCCAAATGTCCACCTTCATCGGATCAGAATCACCCGAAAATTCAAGCGTTCTCTCCACCGTGAACCTATCATACATTGTCGGAGTAGAATTTACTTGAACTGGCTTAGGTGCAGGGTCCGAAACCATATGACACTACTCTATCGATTCAACAATATTTGTCATCCTTCCCAACAAATTCACATACTTGGCTTCTCGTTCGTGGGATGTACTAGCACCCCCACGGTTATTTCTTCTACTTCTTTTACTATCCAGCTTAGGTCCTATAACAAAAAATAATCACAATATTAGCCGACCTCAAACAATCAGATCAAAGAAAGAGGTTAAAATAAATCAGTGCTATCCAGAATAAAATCCTTAATGCGAACCCTTAGCCATTCTCTCCAACCCTAACTACTCTTCTCTTTCCTCAATTTAAAATAATTTAACCTAAACCTTCAACTCAAATTGATTAGCCTAAGTTTAAAATCAATATCACTCTACTTAATCACTAAGTCACAGTCTATTTCTGGTCTAACTTATTCGATCCTAAGACATAATCATCATATGTCTACACCTACTTATTGGATGAATCATAATCATTTTCTAAGCTTCCGCATATAATTCAAATCATTCTTAAAGCATTTCTTTTCTCTAATACCAGCGGTGATGGGATGGGTCTTTATCCTCTAAAGACTTTTCGTCAATAAATAAACAAAACTAATATCCATAAATTTAAATCATTAAATTCTGCAAAAATGTTGGTAGAGTCTCCTCTAAAACTAATTAAAATCCATACAAATAACCTGTATTAAACAACCTATTTAAGACATACTAACTATTTAAATCTTAAAATCCAACATCTTAAAGCACAGGATCAACACATGACAAATCATTCATGACTCCAACACAACACATTGTGACGGAACGGGGTTTTTTTTTTTTTCCTCAAGAGCTTCCGTCAAACAGATAACATAATTACAGTCTAACTAAGGCAAGACTTCTGCAGAAATTTCGGCAGAGCCTCCTTTGTAACTGGATGAAAACCCAAAAATACAAACCTGTAATAATCATCAACATCAAG
>JAODPA010076678.1:8577-28218 GCA_025585075.1 Nepenthes mirabilis
AATAACTTTATAATCATATTAATATCATTTCTAAAATACACGCACATTGCAAAATTTGGCAAAATTATTAAAGAAAATGCATAAGACTTCGTCAATCCGCTGTCTACATAATTAAATAACAACATCTAATTAGTCTCCTGAATCTGAGGCATAAGCTTCATCCGTCTTTTGCCGCTTAGCTTCAAGCTCTTCACCTTCTTCATGGTTGATGGCTCCATTCACGGCCTCAGGACCCAAAAGAGAGATGTGTTTGCTGGTTATCTGGCGACCTGCCCTGAGCTTAGGACCCCAATGCCTTTCCGGGTTCGGAAGGAATCGAGCCACTTTCTTCGCCTGTGCCTTGCTTAGGGATGCTATGGCTCGGGTGAAGTTAGCCTGTCAAATCGGGTTTAGTTGAGCATGAACCCCACGGAAGCTGTTAAAATCCCCCTATTTTTGATAGAAACAGCAAAAAATCCAAACCATATACAGCCTGACTAGGCAAAATTCACAGGGTTTGGGTAAAACCTGAAATTTATAATTAGGTATGTGATGTATTTGTGTATCCTATGCCACAATTCAAACCAAACCCCAAATATCATATCTATCTATCTATCTATTTATGTATATTTATTTCTTAAGAGTGCGGAAAGAACATCATATGAAATATGATATCAACACTAAATCAAAATATAAATCTAATCTTTATTGTAGCATCCAACTTTTCTTTACATGTTAATAGCGTCATAATTAATATGCATTGGGATAATGTGGTAAATAATTGTATTAAGAAAATTTTGAGGAAAATCAAAATTGAGGAAATCGGGTCTAGCGCTTAATAGGCACCTATTTCCATGCTAGGGGGCATTTAAGGTAGAAGCATCGCGCCTGAAGCCGCTCATGGGACACTCGTTCACAGTTCAGGCAAAATTTTAGCTCCTAAAGTGCGTTTGATGCAACGCTTGTGCATACCTATGTATGTAATGGCACCTGACACGAGCCTGTCTAGCGTTTGTGTGCCGATTGGGTACATAAAAGCCCTTCACTGGATTTTTTGTCATTTGCACAAGAAGAAAAGATAGAAAAGAGAGAAAGTGAAAAGAGAAAGAAGAAAAAGAAGGAGAAGGAAAGAGGTTTAGAAGCTGTTTTGTATCAAATATGTTAAATTTAAAATTAAATACAAGTATATCTAAGTTTATCTTTTAGTCTATTTTTGAAATCATTTGACTTTACTTACAATTCTTGTTTTATTGCATATATATGTCACCCTTTACCCATTTTTTGAATATTGCTGTATGCATGTGTACTTGACCAAATATTTTGATGTTTTGTTTGGTTGTACCAAATATTTGAGGGTTTCATTGTTTTCATATCGAACATTTAAATATTTTGAAGGATTACATTTGTATATGAAAATATTGTAAAGAAAAGACATAAAATATTTGTATATTTGACATTATATGTGACATCTAAGCAAGCATTTGGTGAGATTTTATATATTTGTTATAAAGTCCTCCATTTGTTATACTAAAATCATTATAAGGAGTTGACAGCATATATTAGAACATATCCTAATATATTAAGCATGCTTGAAAAATGCATCTATCATCTATCGATTAAAAAAAAAATATGGCGTTTGACCCTATTTATAGAGAGGAATATGTAAATAGCCCGCCTATAATCCTGAACAATAACCTATCAATCTAAAGTTACCGAGTATATAAGGAGCCCGTTCTTCAAAGTTGGCCTTTTTATTAATATCTATACGAGTCATCGGTCCTTAATTCTCGTAATTTGACCTATATCATAATTTATGTTTTCAAATGTTTTGACCTTCTAAGTTTTATAGGTTTTAATACGATTCTTCAGATTGCATGATTTATTGGAAGCATTATATGATTTGGTATTATGATTATTTTGCACAATTAGTACAATTTGAATATGTGTATTTGTAAAAAACTGTTTGTATGAAATCATGATTTAAAATATATTTAATGGAAAGTTTGACATATCGGCATTCTCATGTGACTTATACTTTTTCTGTTCCTCCATCTGTTTTACGAACGGATAATGTTTATTATATGTATATATATATACTTGCTAAAAGTTAAACTCTTAATTTGCAATTATTTTCTAATCTTTCCAAATTAGCGGGCAATGAATACTTACAGGACATGAATAGAGAGCCAAAGAAGAATTTTGATTTAGTTGCATTATAATTTTGATAATTGTATGAGATTTTATGTACGGCAATTACGTATATTTAGAGATCCATAGTTTGTATGTTTTGGGACGTTGTATCAAATGGATATTTTGTACAACTTTATTTTGTGATATTTTCGACAATTAGTCAGATACTTTTCCTTACAAAGATATTTTGGGTATAAGCATGTAATTATATTTTAGAAGCCAGACAAGGTTAACTTGATTAGGTCCTATGTTTACTGTGAATTTATATTTAATCATGTTGGTTTTGGTATTGATATTAAATGTCCGACCCAATTTTGAAATATGGGATTATGATTAATTTTTAGATAATTATTATTTTAATATTGATCAATTACTTGATGTTTGGAAAGCTACAGAGATTTCAGTTGCCTTATGAATTAAGATTAAGAATATTTATGCTCCCATTTCATATTTAAAAGTATTAACTAAAGTATTTTATAAGCTAAATTAAGTTCAATGAATTATTAATTTGAATCTTTATTATTAAAATAGATTACAGAATTAATTGACCAAAAACTATACCACAATATTATCAAACTTCTAGTTTTCTTTTTCTTTAAGGTGAAAATTTCCCGTTTGGTATCGATTATAACCCAAAATATCGAGCTCCCAAAGTATAATGATTTGGGTTTGGTTTTGGGTTAAAGTATTAGATTTGGCTTGGGTTACGGGTTCAAAGTATTAGGTCAGGTCTGGTTTGACTCTCTCGACCCATACCCGAATTGTCGTCCCTATTTTAGAGTCCTCCAACAGCCCTAGCAATAAGGACTTTCATCCTGGCGGCTTTGACAGTTCCGATTACTCCCAAAGCAATACGTTTAACGTATCGCCATAATTTAGTTCATTTAGGTCATCCGGATGAATCCTCATTGTTGAAAATATAAAGGAGGATAACAAAACGAGACGACCTTAAATAGAACTCAAAACCAACCACCGGATTCTTTCTTTTATTCTGCTAATAAAACAGTAAGAAAGAGAAACATTGGGCAGGCTAAAGCATACCGGAAGCTCTGGCTCCTTGGCAAGGATCACACTTCCTGCTTGATCGGACAGTTGAGCTTTCACCGGGTGATTTTTAACCTAATTTACAAGCAAACTCCAATCTCAGTTCCAGAAAATTGAAGAAATACAAAGTCTCACACTTTCTATTAAAATCAGAGATCTCCAACATAGTTGTAGAATCAAGCAAAGCCATGAAAAGAACTAAATCACACCTACCAAGATGAGACCTACTATGATCCTCCTAGAAGGAAATTTTTTATATATGTAATTTCTACAATTTATCCATCTAACTTTTAATCCTGACCGCTAGATGGATATGAGAACCTTTCCCGGAAAGATTATAGCAGCACTCTACAAAGATGTGCTTCTAAGACACTAGCACAAGTGTTAAATCAGCCGGGATGTCAGAAGTTTACATTCAGGCGAAAAATCTCTCCTTAAAGGTTATTTTTTAAACATATATCTTTCACACTTTCCATATAAAGTATTTTTTAAAAAATAGCTTCTCATAATATTTTTCAACATTTGACGTGTACAAGAAAAATTAGCCAATCAGAAATTAATCAACAATGGTGAAATTGGAGGTTATTGAGGGTGATAATGTTTGGCGATATAATCTGTCGGTGGTAATATCTTATGGTCAACAAAATATTTTATGTCACCGTTGATTGGTCAATGATTTGGTGATATTTCCAACTAGCCATGGGGTAGGGGTCGCCGATGGGGGTTGGGTATTCTCAGGCCAGCAACAACAGTGGTTGTCAATGATTGGTCACTGTTGATTGGTCAATGATTTGGTGATATTTCCAACTAGCCATGGGGTAGGGGTCGCCGATGGGGTTAGGGTATTCTCAGGCCAGCAACAACAGTGGTTGTCTACTGGTAACTGGCAGATGGCATCAGCCAGAAATCATATCATCTTTAGGAAAAAAAAACTCTCATTAACAGATATAGGTGATAATTTTTCAGAGTTAAGGCTTATTTTTCCATTGATCAAGAAATTATTTTCCATCGACTTATTTTTCTATACATGTCAAACATTGAAATATTTTCCCATTCACACCAACAACCAAAAATTGAGAAAAAAAATGGCTAAAGTTATTTTATAGCAAACAAACAGACCAAAAAAAACACATCTCAGGACGGTAATGAGGTTGAGATTTTAAAGAGGAAATGAGACACGGAGTTGTTCTTACCCAGCAACGCATGATGTCCCAGATGACATTCATAGGAGCATCTGATTTCAAGCCTAACGGATTGACGTGAGTTCCTGATATACGATATCCCGCATTCAGCACGGCAGATCGAAAAATTACCGCTGAGGGGGAGGTGCATTTTAAAGTTGCACAAAGATTGTGCAAGCTCAAGAACAGAGGTACATCAGGCAGTTCCTGCAAAAAACCACAAACAAAATGAGGAACAAAGAAGAATAATGTGACAGGACAAGGGGAACAGGTAAAAGTTGCATGAAATGTTGGGTGATATGCAAAATATTGATATCGGATGCCCCAATACCAATATTTTCGATATTGTGAAATATCTCAATATATCACTGCATCGGCAATATACTGGCTGGTAGTTCTATATGATGTACTTAGAATATCACTTTTTCTATTGGTAATGTACTCTACCACATATATAAATTAGGATCTCGTCAACTAGTTCATAGTACGGAGAACCAGCTTTTGGGATCTAATTTCCAGAGATTTTTGCACACAAAGTTCTCAAGAAGTACAAAAACAAATTCAGTCAAAATATATATAAATAGTGTAGTGTGTAGTTCCTTTGTGCCCGAAGACTTGAAAGAGCTTCAGATTCCAATGATCCTCAATTTAAAGTCATAAGTAATCGCTTGACCAAGGGCTCCTTCTTCCTCACAGCTTGCATTTGATACTTTTGATTCAATAATTCCTTTGTGCCCAATTCTTCCTTACAACTTGCATTCGATACCATTGATTCAATAATCCCTTCTAACAGGGCATTCACTGAACTAGTCTCCTGTGGGTCCCTTCTATCAGGAATGGAGGATTCTAAACATTGTCCTTTCTATTTCGAAAGTTAAACCTGTGAACAACCCTTCTCTTCTTTCTCTTTAGTCTGTTAAGTATTTCGAACATTACACTATTTTTTTATTTCTTCAAATTCAACATAACTAAATCTTAATCTCTCAATTTCAACTTCAACTTTATTTCTTGCATAAAATTTGCACTAAACAGTTGACTTCATGGTATAAAATTGAGTAAAACCCTTCAAATATATAAAATAAGGTTAAACATGGTAGTTACAAAAAATTTTTCACGGGAATTTCATAAAATATATATAATTGATTTCGAAGGATCTTATTTGTGTCTAATACTAATAAATCCGCAATTAATGTCAATACCAATACCGATATTTAAATCAATGTAGGTACAGATTAAACGAAAAAGACAACCAACCTCCGAAATTGTTGTTAGCACTGCAGCAACACGATCATAAGCGGGGTAGCGATCCTTCATAGATTTGACATCCGTTAAAATGGAAGACACCCAGTCTTGATCATGGATCGGAGCAGACCAAATGGGCCCACCCATATTGAATTTCTTCCTGCAATCACTGCACTCTTGAGGGACAACAGGCCCAAAGCCAGGTAGGTATCTGACACTGTTATTCTAGAGAGACAATGAGAATGAAAATTGAAAAGAGTTAGATGTCAATGATTATACAAGGCTTCTAATACCTCAACCAACACAACACAATCATTCCATAATGAGAACGACATCAGGGCTACCATTTTAACTATATACGAAATTGAAAGAAATGAGAGTTTTGTCACTTACTAGGAATTTAAGTAGAAAAATCAAAACACATCAAAAAAGTAACAATCATAATAATGGAAGGAACCAAAGTATAGATATAAATATCGGTCAACATGTATCAATATCAGGCACTTTAATGCCAATATTTTTTAATACTATGCTAACATCATGACATATTATCATATCAGCAATACATTAACAGATATACCCGATATTTGGCTATATCAGCCAATATGATTCTATCTA
Organism: Nepenthes mirabilis; assembly: GCA_025585075.1. NCBI lineage: Eukaryota > Viridiplantae > Streptophyta > Magnoliopsida > Caryophyllales > Nepenthaceae > Nepenthes > Nepenthes mirabilis. Next base: position 14,832 of record JAODPA010076678.1, read on the forward strand.
CTTATGATCCTTAAAAATATTTTTCTTTTGATATATCTAATACCAAGATAAATTGGAAGATATGTCCAATACCAATATAGTGGCGACCATACCAATACCAATATTTTAATCCATATTTCAAACTTATGTCTATAAGATCTCAACCCTTTTTTTTTCGTCAAAACTTATAGGAACATAAGAAAATGTTTGCACACGTTTGGAAATTTTGCATTTAAAAAGCACAACACTTCTCTCGGGCTAGCATATCAATTTCCTACACGTGTTAGACACCAACAATTGGCTAACATGCTTTGAATATGTTGGAAAATTATTATCAGTTATACAATTTTATAATTTAGAAACAATTAAAAATCTAAACTTCATTGTCATCTATTTTTACCATTCAGCGAGGTATGTTATAACATGACTTTATTTTGGCTCACTTGTATTATGATTCCTCCTGAGAAACTTTTATTGGGTGGGGAAACAAAAACATGCATTATTATTGCCATAAAATAATACTAACAATCAACAATATTACCGTATCTATAAGTAAAACTACAAATTTTAATTAATGTGTCCCAACATATCATATTCTCATTTTCAGCAATACAGTGTGTCGGCTTATCTGTATAGCGTTCATGACCAAGCTGATGTTCATGCTTCTCATATTATTGTCCCTAGTAGACATCTAATTTAATCATTTCCTCGTTTGGGGGGGGTGGGGGGGGGGCCAGCAATGAAGGTGCAATATGCTGGGTTTCGATTAAAACAAAAACACAGGACATGAATCAGCAACAATTTAATGACGGCACCAACTAATATAGGCATGACAACGGTATGGGCCGGGATTGGCTTTAAGAAGCCCAGACCTTAACCCCGAATTGCAAATTTTTGCCCCATCCTTGCCTTATCCCTGACAGGGTAGGTATTTTAGTCCCCATCCTCATTCCTGCAGTAATCAGGGATCCCTGCCCCCAATATCTGAAATCTAGATTTCCTGGAAGAAGAACCACTTCCATTGATAGCAACCTTTCCATGCATGCAAATTGTTCACTTTTCACACACTACACAATTCATTTAAGAACGCATTGAACATGTCAAGATTATTTAGGCATTCACTGAAGGTTAATCCATGTGTGACACACCGGATATTGAGATACATAAATTATATCGCATGTGAAGAATAATTTTTGGTGCATAAAGTTAAATTATTTAATTATCACATTTAAAATATATTTTGGTTCATACTTATGGTGTAATTATCTCAAGTAAGAATTGAGGGATTATGTTGTAGAAGTTTGTTGGAATATTATGGGTCCAAAAGAATTATTAATTAAACGCCTAATTATCTCCTAAACTAATATATCCTAACTACTATTAAAATATACCTTAATTTAGCTGATATGGCCAGCTCTGGAGAATCACTTGAATGAGCAAGCAATTAAATGAGTGAGGTGGCTTCGGCTCTTAACATGTTTTAACACATGGATTGATAAGGTACAGTTTGGGAAAAGTCTATTTCAAGGGCATGCAGTCACTGCTCAGCAAGGGGAAAAAATCAGATCCAGTTTAGGGAGACGAAAATGGAGAAGAGAGCACCACGATCCTCTCTTAATTTTCCTCCATCAGCTGATTTCACATAGAAGAGGGAGAAAGCTTGGGAGCAAAAAAAAAAAAAAAATCGAGTGAGTAATTTCATAATTTATGCCTCTTCTATTCCAACCTTTCTATATATTTTATCTCAAATATCCAAGCCTTTGATAAAGAATCATTATTTTTCTTGATTTTCTGACCATATAAAACCTTGTTCATTTGCCGCTGTTGTGCAATTCCTGTGTTGGAATTATTGTGATGTAAACTTTTGATAATTGATCTCTAAATTCCTATAATCTGGGTAAGCTCTCGAAATCAAATAATTTTAGAAATCGTCCCTGTTCTACGTTCCTATTCTGTGCAGAAATTATCCCTGTTCTGCACCTCTGTCCTGTGCATATCCAAGGCATGTTTTAGTATCTGAAATGGCAGTGTGTTGATGTCTTGATAATTTGGCCAAATGTTGAAAGCAAGGACTAAATGAAAATTTGGTGGTGATTTCAAGTGATAGATCCTGTGTTAAATAGAAAGGACACATCACGGTGGTGCTTTGATGATGGTTCACGGCAATTGTATGATAGATTAATAGTACGCTATGGGGACTTCAAAAATAGGAGTAAATTGTTTGGATAATGAACTGGGAAAAAGCTATTTTCATTAACTTCTGTGAATTGAAATAGTTAGGAAGTAATTTTCTATGGGTTGATTTCTGATAACCTAGCAGGGCAGAGGGGACTTTTACTCGCTTGAGGACTTAATAAATAATAATAATTGTACAGGTGGAAAATGATGAATTGTGATCAATTAATTGGGAGATAATTATGGATATTAGTTGACTATTATGGTTATGTTCTAAGCATAGTGAGCGACTAGAGTCACTTGGGTTACTGATATTTTAAGGAAATTTCTTTTGGGATGAGTTTGGAAGTTGGATGTGATAAAGTGGATTCAGACTAGGTATGGTGAGAAAATTAAACGACAGCTCAAGCTATGAAGAGATATTTATTGATTACCAGATATGTTCATTTGATTATCTATTGATATATTTTACCCAATTATATTCTACATGATCCATTTGATGTTGATCATTGTTCAGCTAGTATGTGATCATGTTGATGTTTCGCAACCTTCTTATATAGCCCTTGTAATTCTATTTTCTTATGGTCCATCGTGAGTCATTAATATTGCCAATTCGGTAGGATGTGGTAGAGAACTATATGAGAAAATAACATGAAATCACCGGTATATAAATCCTGGATATTCTGTATTATGGTCTGATATAGTAAGATACTTCCTTTTGCGTTTCATTAATAAAGTAAAGGAAGATATATGAAGACACTATTGTATCATGATAACATGAGCACCGGGATACCTTAATATAGCCTACATTATCCAATATTGAGGTCATTCTAATAAGCTCGATGATATTTATTTATGTGATGTATGCCAATATTATATCATGATTTATTGAATCGTTAACTTATTATTCTATGTAAATGCAAATTTCATACAAGGAAGGCATGACTTATAATCTTCATGGCTGGACCAACTATTGTTTTTCATGTTGGGGTGGGTCGACGGACGATAACAAAATTTCATATAGTTGATCTGTTGTGTTTTAACTTGTTCTTTTTCTGGGAAGATCAATTCTGTGATGCTGATTTGTAATAGAATTACATTAAACTGTTATATTTTGTAAGATTGGATGGAACACGGATTAGCCCTTGGTAGATGCTTAAATAAACTTGACATGTTCAATGTGTGCTTAAATAAACTGTGTAGAGTGTGAAAAATGAACTACTTGCATGCATGGAAGGTTGCTAGCAATGGAAGGTTGTTGCCCTTCTTCCAAGAAATCTAGATTTTAGGTATTGGGAGCAGGGATCCCCAATTACTGGGGGACGAGGACCGGGACTTAGATGCCTATCCCGTTGGGGATCAGGGTAAGGACAGAGCAAAATTCAGCACTTTGAGATCGAGACTGGGGTTGCCTAAAACCAGTCTAGACCCATACCGTTGCCATCCCTAGAGAGAGGCTTACCTTGGGGACAGTCCTTCCAATTGGCTGAAGATGAAAAGAATCACATCCAACACATTGATAAACATACGACAGCTTAAGAGGAGTGCTCTTCATTTCACTTGCAGAACTGCATCCAATTATTTCATACATCAGTTAATATATGAAATTGATCAAGAAACAGTCATACCCATTGATGAAAATAATAATATCAGCCTTATACTACAATACATGTTAGATATCGGACGAATGAAATAAAATATTTTTTTTGATATGATTACATTAAAAGTAAGTTATAAACAAAAAATTTGGCAATTTTTAATCATCTATTTATCTATTTGTGGAGTTACGCACAATTGTATCAAAAATAATCTTAATACCTTTTTAAATCAGTGCGAGTCAGTAGAACACTATGAGTGATGAGGGGATAGGTAAGTTAGATACTATGATTGATGAGGGGATAGATTAGTTAGATGCACCTCTGGCACAAAACTTTTGATCTATAAAAGTTTTATACCTCCACAAAACATATTGATTTAGAATTCTTAGAAGATTTAGAATTTTAAACATATTTTAAAAATGTAGATTTAAACTTCCAAGACCAAAACAAAATAAAATAAAAAACTGATGCATCAGTGACATGTCAAGATTTTTTCCAAGAATTAAGCCTCCTAAAATCCCTTGATATTTTTCATCCATGGATTCATACTTGATTAAGAAATTATTATGGACTCCAAGATATCATACCAAACTTCTACCAACACTGATGTAAATATTGGCTAATACACATTAGTACCAGGAGGCACGACCGATATTTTCCGATATTACAACAATATCACAATATATTGTCATATCGGTGATCTATCGCGATATATCGACTGGTATGCCTAATATATCAACCGATACGACCCTATCAGTTTAAAATTTTCAGAAACTTTTTCTTTCGATATATTGAATACCAATACTATTTTATGACATTACCGATACTGATATAATTGTGACCAATACTGATATTTTTATCCATGATTACAAGTTAATCTCCTCATTTAACTGGAAAAGGCAAGTTACCCACGTGTAGATGCGCACGAAGATTCTTACATAGAAGTCCATTTGCACAGATAGCACAGGAACAATATACCGCTTATAACGATTTGCATGGCTCTGTGTCCAACAAACATAGATGTAAATCAGAAACAGCAGTTTCATTCAGTAGTAAAAAAGATTAGGCATTGAGTCATGCTGGACAAGCATTTATCGAGCAGCCATCATTACTCACAAAAAGAACACATGAAAAGAAAAAGGTAAAAAGGAAAGATCCTTATTTCGATCAATTGCGTCCATTAATTAAAATAACAGTATCAATCACTGCTATATTGATATCAGGCATATCGGACAATAGGTACTGTCTCGGTCTTTCGAATGTATCGGAATAAAAAAATTTCTAAAAATCGTAATCTGATAGAGTTATATCAGCCGATTAATCAACAATGAATCAGATTAACAGCTGATAAGCATGATATTGTCAGGGTTTTGAAAAATATTGGTATCGGAGGACTCAATACCAATGCCTATCAAACAATATTTTCATCTATAATCACATGCTCCTACGCATATTGAAAAGGGAATTCTCTCTTCTAACTGCCTAGTGACACAAACCAAACCATTAAAGAAGCTTAGGTACTCAAGGACCCAAAAATCAGATTGTAAATGAGCTCGTTTTCTTTCTAAGGTTGCGAAGAGAAAAAGAAAATCCAGCATTTACAGAAATTTGCAATGTCGACAATCAGAAAAATTTTATATAATCATATGAGAGTAAAGGGAAATGTTAAATTATCATCTATATATCTAGAATTTAATGAAATTCCCTAAATTGAGGAACTTTCAATGAAAATGTCTCCTCTCTGGTGGGTCTGACACAAAAAACAACTGCATATAGTTTTTCACTCAAAATCTTCAAACAAATAATGTAGAAACTTCCATTTGTTCAGTTTTTATTCAATCAAGTCCTACACAGCCATTGGGCCTGCCTTCAGATAAAGTATATTGATTCTCCTACAAAACCATTGAATTGCCTTTGGTGCATATACTCACACAATATGCATGCATCATCTTTATTTCTTAACGCTCTTTTCTAGTGAAAGGAAGGTAAGGCATACTGACAAAACAAAGGTCTCCATAGCTGTCTTTCAAAGAAAAATTAGTAAAATGTGAACGTGTAAAAGCTGTAGCGGAAAACCCATCCCACTTATTGCACGGAAATAAATAATTGAAATTCAGACGGTAATAAAGTGGAGAAGGATGCCAGTATGCTGAAAACATAACTAAAATAATGATGAATAATAAAGTGGAACAAACTCGCCCACAGTAGGAGTGGTAGTCTAGAACACAAACTTAGAGGAGCCAGATACAATACCCAAACCCTTGGATATCATCAAAGCAACAACAGTGGATTGTCTAAAATACCATCTCTAATTGAAGCTGGATTGACCTTCTGATTAACTGTTAATTTGCTTGAGGATCGAACTTCCCTAGAAAACTACTCACTTAGGCCTCCTGATACAAATATTTTCCAATACCAAAACAAAATCACAAAATATCTCCTATCGACTGATATATCAAATATATTAACCAATATTTTCTCCAAGAATTCAACACATAAAAAAAGATTTTGCATCTAATACATCCAATATCTATCCAGCCCCAACCGATTGAAGTTCAATCCCAAAAAAAAGTAAGCCTCAATCAAAAGGTCGATCCAGCTCTAATTAAAAAGAAATTTCAGACAATACATGTCAGTACTACGTTCATGATATCATACCCTTTCCCATCAAACTCCCTGTTATTTGTAGCTAAATTTAATTCTGGTTTTCAATTAAACAAGGAGGGACACTGTCTTTCCTTCCCTTGAAACACGGGTTGTCTTTTCTCGACAGATGTGAGAGCACATTTTTTTCTACTTCTCAAAAGTATGTCAAAAGCCATCACAAATTGATTTCCCAAAAATACAAGAATATGATATGTACTTCATATATGCATCTTACAACAGAAATAAAGAAGATAAAACACAAAAGATGTGCAGGATTCTCAATTAATTTTGGTAAACCATAATCAATGAATTAAAATAGTCCATTTAATTTAACACGAAAAGCATCCAAAATTAGGAAACTATTATTTCCTCCCTCCATATATGATCATAAATGTACCTTGAATCCTTGATGCTTGGCAAAAAAATAAAAAGTTTAAAATAAAAATACCTCAATGCTGGCAAGGAGAATCCTCAAAGCCATTTCTTGGCAGTATTTCGCTCTCAACGGGTACGAACCATATCTGTTGTAACAGTCAATTAATAGAAACCATTTAACAGACAAGCTGCCCATGGAGACCATATACATAAAAAAGTACATAATAGAGTATCCTCACTTGGAGTAGCAAACCTCCCCATTACCCCCACAAAGTACAGCCATATCGGTCGCTGTGCACATTAGCATGCCTCCATCAACAACAGATTGAACAGCCGAGTCTAAGAAAACAGACGGTGATCCATAAGGATCAAGATCAACCTGAAATGCAAGTTATTGTTATAGAACATATTATTTAGAGATTTGACCATAAATAAAAATATCGGTATCAGTATCAATCACAACAGTATCGGTATCAATCATATTTGATGCAAAATATTTTTTTGCGATCAAAACCTGAAAAAATATTGGTTACCAATACAGTGAAATATAGAGATTTTTTTGCAATATCAAGGGACCCAAAATCAATATCAGCAAATATTTCATTCAATAGGTTTAGCACATGTAGGAACAACTTCCAGACCAAAAAAAAGAAAAAAAAAACACCTCAAACCAAAAAAAAAAAAAAAGAAAAGGAAACAACATAAGATATCACAATATATTTGAAGCTCATGTAAACAATAATAGTTCCCCTTTTCATCCATCCTTCAGCCTTTTCTTCCAAATTAAAGAAGTAACGACACGCAAAAATGATCTCAATGCACTTTATATAGGAAGAAGAACACCAGGACAGTCAAGATTACAATTTAGAGAACATACCACATCAAATTCTTTTGGGTGAGTGAGCATATGAACACGAGCGTCAGCAAGGTGACATTCCACCTTTGCACAAGCCACAGAGCCATTAAATTTTATGTTTCTTCTGCATGCTTCAACTGACACTGCAATGAAGTAAACAATCACAATTAGCTATAAGGACTAAAAACTTATTGATTACTTAATCACTAATCTAACAGAAAACCCAAATGCTAGATAATTTATTAAACTATCAGTATTTCTGGAACCATTTGAGAGTTCTCGCGCGATGTTGAGAAAAAAAATATTCCATAAAATGTGTAGATTGTCCTTGGTATATTTGTTGTTTGGGGAAATAAGATATTATGCAACTATTGATTTTCATTTGAATGTCATTGTAAGCTTACATTTTTATCATAATTGTTTAAATAACTTAATGATCACTATAGTAATTATATTTCTATCAAGTATGTGGCTGCATTAAAAATCCCTTGATCATACAAATTTAGATTAATGTCTATTAGTTGCTCCAATTAATAATTAAGATGACTTTTTGATTTCTAAAAAATTAATTTCCCCATCTATACATTGATGAAATTGACTGAGAAGGAATACAGAACCACAGAATTCCCTAATTTGCTTAGAAACATAAGAAGTCTTATATGATATGTGAACTTGAGATTGGCAACAAGCATTGTTTGATACTAGGTCAAGTTACCAAAATGGGACTTCGTTAATCCAAAAGCAGATATATTAATCAACTTAGATTTCATTTTCTTGGATGAGCAGCTAACCTTTCCTTTTTTCGTGTCATTTTTTAAAAGAATTATGATTATTAACTTATATCACGATGAATGCTCTGATAGCTCCAGTTTCTATAGGGTGATCATATTCATGGCATTGTAAGAAAATTTACCACGATGAGGTTTAGGACACCAATGGAAAAATCTAACAGTATAAAAACATATCACAACAAAAACCTAAACGGATTTCACAGTAGTAAAGAACTAATCTCAATCCTTTTCTATAAAAGGAAAAATGCACAATGTGTGCGTCAACACATGCATGTGGCTTAAGGGATAACAGCAGTACACACATATGGGAATTGAGATAATACAGAACTAAAGGATGATACAAGCGTAACCAATAATAAGTATATAATTCTGTAGGACAAGATTTGCAAAACTGAGGTTTGCTTCATTAAATGCAATGTTGAAAAACCTAGAACAAAATTACCTTTATCATTGTCAAGGGCCACAACTTTCCCAATTCCGTCGACTTCTAGTGCATATCGTAGAGCTCTTAAACCAGAGGCTGACAACGCCTGTGGATATGCAAATAGCATCATATGAACTACATGTATCTTATAACGAAAAAACAACATGGATGCTAAATATATATGGCATGAAACTTTAAAATATGTAAGAAATAACTAAGATTAAGAACCTCGAGAACTCTTGGCTCCTTGAGTTCCTGCTTGAATTTAACTTCTGTGGCTTTCACTGGTTCTTCTGAAATGTTAGACAGCCCATCCTCGGGCATGCCCTTAACATTTTCAGAGTTTCCATTAGATGTGTCGTGGCCCATAGCAGACTCTGAAGGTTTCCTGTGAATTGCCTGTGCAGAAGAATGCTCCGATGTAACCTTCTGTTCTGTTTTTGTTGTTCTCAACAACACTGCTTCGTGCTCTTGTTTACGTTTGGAGATGAATGTCCTCAAGACAGCAATAGATATGTCCCGATTATTCACCTAATTATTGTAGAGAGATGTAGTTTAAAGTTTAGGATCATCCAATCAAGCTAGCACAAAACAAAACCAGCAAATAAAAGGGAAACCTACAACAAGCGTTATAGTCAAAAGTGAAAAATCAGCTATTATCAAAGATGCATGCCTGGACTAAGACGTACAAAATTTTGAAGCCAAACAAAACAAAATCTTAGAAACTGTCCATGTAGACATAATTTAAAACCAATGTAATTAATGGTCTTGAATCCTTTTTTTTTTCTTTTTGGTAAGTATTAATGGTCTTGAATCAATGTAAACCCACCTGCTGAGTCGCATAAACCAAAACAAAATCAAACAAAACCAATCTAAGCCTTTCCCACCCAAAGTAAACCTTTCCCATTAAGTGGGGTAGGAACATATGGATTATTGGTCACCATCAAATTTTGTTGTAGGTTGTAATATGAAAGATCGTGTCTGATGTTTTCTTTAACCTCTTATTTGATACTAGTCTCTTCTACAATGAGCCTCTTCCAAGCTCTCGCAACTCTGAGTTGATGCATAAGATAGGTTTTACTTTGCAGTAGAAGATAACCTCAATTGCGTCTCCCGTATTTTTTCTTTATGGGTATCACTCTGACCTTCTATTATATAACAAAATTATAAAATCTTATATATTCTGATATGATCACACATCCATCTCAACATCGTTATCTCCACAATTGTTTTTTTTTTTTCAATTATTGGTGTCTGACCGACCAACACTTCACCCCATACAACATGATCAGCCTAATAGCCACTTTATGTTATTTTAGTTTGAGTAATTTTCTTGTTTCACAACGGACACCAAAAGTGCTTCTCCACTTCAACCAACCTACTTTAATCTAGTGAATTATATCATGATTGATTGCTCCATCGTTCTGACTACCAATACAAAATATTTGAAATAGTTTCCATTGTAAGCGTTCACTCGCTATTCACACCTCCCTACCATTTGTTAGTTGTCATAATTAAATTTAGACTCCATATATTCAATCTTTATTCTACTACTTTAAAAACCTTTAGCTTCCAAACTCTCCCTCCAAACTTCAACTTAACACTAACTCACTATACTATTCTATTTTTTTTACTTTCTGCTTACTATTAGAGTAACTATTCCTTGGAAGCTTCTACAAGTCTGACTATTAATTCTAAAAAGTATGCACCAAAGTACATCTTGAATGTGTTTAGTCAATCAATTAATGCCAATGCAAATTGATATGGGCATAAACTCAGTCTCTAATGTACACCAATCGTGACAGGAAAAACATCAGTCTCCCCTAATAGGTCCTTACAGCTTACACGAGTTAGTGCCGGATTGTATGTCTCTTATAACTTGGATGTACGCAATAGAAACTCTTTTTTTCTTCCAAAAGTCTTCATGATACTTCTCTTAGGACTATATAGTATAATTCTTCTAAATCAATAAATTCTATATGAAGATTCTTATATATTTTCCTAAATTATTCATCAGATGCCTTAACAAATAAATAACTTTGAAAATAGAACTACCTATATTGGGGAAATAGTCCCTAAAGTTGCTGGTCCCAAGCACAGAAAAAGGTCTACTGCAGTTAGTTAGCGGACAGCCAGTGGAATACTTTAGGGGGATCTTTGACATGGATTTGAGTAGCACATACCATTCTCTAAGTATGTACATTTGTCCACTTTTTCTTAACATAGTCATTGAGTTTACAGAACTCAAATAAAGAATGAGGTTTGCACTTGACAGCATGTGTGCAATCATTACTAACTAAATCTCACAAACATATAATCACAGTAGCTGTTCTAATACAGTTATACAATGCACAATTTGTCAATAGTTTAAGTATATATTGCAATACAAGACACACATTGGACTCGAATTATTCTAACCCAGATAATGCAATACATGGTAGAAATATTGAGCACCTAAATAAACGAGGATAAATCTAACACAAGGATTCCTGGCGACCTTCAAATAAATAAAAACAAAACAAAAACGATCAACGGGGTCTTCTTCTCCACATCAACTGGCGCCTCTTTTTTACATCCCAGATGAGATACTCAGATTACAACATACGAGCATCCAATTTCAATTTTTCCCCTCGAAAAGGCGAATGAAAAAGCATAAATTTTGGACCCAAACTTCTGTTTAATTGACCAATCACACCCACACCAGTAATCCATCAAAAATTCATCCTCAATCCAATACAGAAACGCTAATCAAATCCCTTTTCTATTATCACTGTACATTGATCAATGACGGCAAAATTCAATCCAACACTTCAGGACATTCATCCAAACGTAGTCCAAGAACTCGACCCAAATTAAGTTAAGAGAAGACTAAGAGAATAAGAGACCTGGGTTTTGTTGTAAAAGACTTCGTTTTTAGCATGCATAAGAATCTCCGCTTCTCCCTCTTTGATTATTGTGTAATCACTGAGATCGACTGTTATTGTCTTGCCCTCCTGCTTCTCTTCTTCCACAGCCCCGTTCTTCCCACCCATCTCGCTGTTATCACTGTTCTTACTTTTTTTATCTCTTTCGTTTTATGTTTTTAATTTTGCCGCTTCTGCTGTGTGCTTTTGGACAATGAAGAGAAGTTTGATTGGTGTAAATGTCTTCAAAGTAGGGAATCGGAGAGTGATCACTGGAACCGTTCCTTCGAGTTTGAGCGCTTCATGGATTATGGCCGAGCATATAATTCTCAGGAGAAGTGTAATCTCTCTCTCTCTCTCTCTCTCTCTCTCGCTATATTTTATAACCTGGTTATGGGAAAAACCCTATCTACGCTTTGGGATTTTGACCATTTTCCTTCATTATGAGGGGCCGTGCGGCGCATTAAAACAGCTATTGAATCCAACGATTATTTTTTTATTAAGTAAAAAAATATTATTTTATTAAAAATCATAGGTGATTGTCCGCAAGTGACTGATAGAAAAATAACTGTTAAATTAAATCTAATAACTATCGTACAGCATCATATAATTTGCGATACTTTACACATCGTAATAATCCTGCTCTCATTTTCCTTAAACCCTCACTTTAACCGACGCACATATTTGGTTTTTTCATTACATTTCTACTACTGTGAGTGGGCTGTGGACTTCTTACAAAAAACGTCGAGGGCTAGAGTAAATGATCACATAATAATATCTTACCTCAATAAAAAAAAAACAACCATTAGATTAAATTTAATAATTATAACACGGTATCATACAATTTGCGATATTTTACACGTCGCAGTAACCCCGCTTTTATTTCTCTTAAATCCTCATTTTCACCGACGCGTATATTTAGTGTTCTCATTATGGTTTTGCTACTATGAGCGGGTTGTGAACTTTTTAGAAAAAATGCCGAGGGCTAGAGTGAATGATCACATAATAATATCTTACCTCAATAAAAAATAACAACTATTAGATTAAATTCAATAACTATTATACAGTGTCATACAATTTGCGATACTTCACACGTCACAGTAACCCCGCTTTTATTTCTCTTAAACCCTCACTTTAATCGACGTGTATATTTAGTTTTCTCGTTATATTTTTACTACTATGAGTCGGTTGCAGACTTTTTGGAAAAAACGCTATGGGCTAAAGTGAATGATCACATAACAATATCTTACCTCAATAAAAAGTAACAACCATTAGATTAAATCCAATAATTATCACACAGTGTCATATAATTTGCGATACTTTACACAGTGACGTACAATATCTTAAACCCTCATTTTTATCAATGCGTATATTTAGTTTTCTCATTATATTTTTGCTACTGTGAGCCAACTGTGAACCATTTAGAAAAAACAGCGGGGTCTAGAGTGAATGATCACGGAATGATATCTTACCTCAATATTTTGATTATTATAATAAAATATAGTAAACTTTTGTATTTTCAAGCATTTATAAGGTGTTTAGTAATGGTGACAGGAGATAAAAATGATCAACAATGTTGGAACTATTGGCAGCCAGTTTAGTTACTAGCAGGTGGGGATCCTACTTTGCAAAGAATTTTG